>CAAKHC010004963.1:0-15724 GCA_901007825.1 Macroramphosus scolopax | reverse complement strand
CCCCCCCCCCCCCAGCACTTGATTGGAAGCATTGTCTTGCTTGCATGACAGCTTATCAAACGAGATTGAATTAAGGAAATCACATAAGTATAAAGCATGCTAGAGGTTATTAAAATAGGTGGAAATACAGTACGACACACAGCAGCGCGCACACATGCTGTACAAAAGCAATCAAGCCATAGAAACAGAAGTCATATCTGCATCTGGAGCGTCGTTTTCCATCCAGCGAGCGCTTTTAAAGCAGGAAAAATAAGTGAAAGGCTCAGCGGCGGGTGCTGTAATTTGCTGCAGTGTTTTGTATGCAGAGAGCTCAATCAGTAGCCCAGTAGCTGTGTGTCATAGCGTTTTTTGGGAACGCATTCATACTTTGTGTTATTAGCTGCTTAGGAGGTGTAAGCATTTCATTCTGACTGAATTAGGAATGTGGGGTGAAATATTCCACCCTCTGGTTAATCCCTGAATCCAAAGTAAATGTTAACTGAAAGAACACCACAGAGGATAAATGTTGTATATTTACGTGTACAATTCTAGAAGTTTGGGTCCGTTTTTGGACGAGATGAAGCCTGACATGCGTATCTTGTTTGTTGTTGCGCATGACATGTTTCTATAGATTATTTGTAGATGCACTGATGCAGAAGCAGGGTTTAACACCCCGTACACACACAAGGCTGAAAGGTAGGAGTTAGTAGAGAGTGGAGGTCAGTTAGAGGGCACTCAGAGCTGTGCTGTCACTTCAGAATGACTAAGACAGGAGGACTTTCCACTAGGAAAAAGGGGAGGAGGAGGGGTATGGGGGCAGGGGGGTTCTGAAATGGTTCTGCCCACCTTGGTAGTCACTGTGAGGAGGGGCTTCCCTTCTGATGACGCCTTACTTGGTATCTCCTTCAGGACCATGGCAACAGTCTTATCTGCAGCCCTAGAGTCTTTCCCCTACAACAGTGAAATCAACAACGACTTGTGTCAGGACAGTTGGACAACGCAGAGCTTTGCCCCTCGTCCGGGGCATCTTACAGTACAAGACTTTAGCTTATGATGATGGAAATACTATGTGGGGTCTATCTACGGTAACAACACATCGACATCCACAAGACTATGGCGATGAAGAGAGGGTCACTGTACAATGTAGAGGATTGACTGTAGACAGTGATGAGCATGGTCATCCTCATACTTATACAGTACTATGATGACACAATACCATACAGAGATCATTCAGCTGATCCTTTGAGACTTATATCGTGCATGTGTCAGATGAAGGTGCATGTCCTACTGTGCAGATCACAAATGCAGGTCTGTCTGGTGGGTGTAAATACACATTAGACAATTCTGGATGTTGGCATTTCAAAGAGGTGGTAGAAACATTTAAACCCTTGGACCGACCGACGATTCAATTTGAGGCCAGTAATCCTCCAGTGTTTTCACACCTGCCGGATCTCTGATCTCTTTATACCGAAGCAGACAAGAGAGATAAGAGGATAAAAGAAGACAAAGAGCTAATTTGGAGAGTCAGTCTCACTTCTTAGGAAAACAATCTGTCACTTGGTCCTAAAGGGAAAATTCTTTAAATGTGTATGTCCAGTCAAATGTTATCAACCGCAGAGAGTTTAGTCCAAATCTGACAGCAGTCTCGTTATTCGTCAGTGCCTACAGTGAGGTCGTTGGTGTAAAGGAAGCACTAGAGGAATTTTAAGCTTTGGGTTTCTAGTCTCTGCCTCCGGGTAGCCAGGGGCTGTCGCTCAAACCAAAACTCAGAAAGTCTCTGACAGAAACGTCCTTGTTCTCTTGGCTTGTGTAACAATCTCACTACGATTCCAACAAAGGGAGGATGTTACGCACGAGGGTTCATTTCACAGTTGCTGGATTGGGACATTCAGACGTATTTATTCAGTAGAACAAATGCAGCGGAGAGATGCTGAGACTGCGGCTGCAGAGCGGTGCAAGATTAAGTTGGGGGGGGGGGGCATCCTGAACCTGCTGCCAGAGCAAAACGCTGGTGCACACGGTCACAATCATTCTGCTGCAATGAATTTCAGTTGGAAGGAATCCCTGTGTGGAATTCTCACTTGCACAGAGGCAGGCCAGACACCCAGACCAGCAGGACCAGTATGGCGCTAAATTTAGCATATTTTTGCCACTATTTCGTACCGAACTGATGTGTTCTTCTTCAAAGCCACCAGACTCCTTTGACAAAAACATTGTTTTTAGCTTGTGAACTGTTTGGGCACTGCCCAATAACTTATTTTGTTAAGCGACTTTGTTGTCTTAGCATGTTAGTTCAGTTTAAATCCAATGCCTGGGATTAACAAGGGAAAGAACTCCTACGTCCACGAGCTGGGTGGGATCAAGAAAGATTTGAGGATTTGGCATCAAGCGCTCATGTGGATCAGAACATGTGGGCACGACCTGTTCACCAACACTGATCATACACACACTTCAAAAGTGGCGGTATTTCCCTTTAAGCTTCTAATCATCTTGTCCTATAGGTACAGAGCATTGCCTGTAATGAAGTTTCATATTCGTAATTTAGCGAATTCTTTACTTCTGATCAATATTGGACATCAACCTGTGAACTGCTGCTCTAAGTACATCATAGATAAAAGACACTAGAGTAATAATATGAGCCGAATACCGGAGGCCGGATTGCATGCAAGTTTCCTTGTAAACAATTGATTGTCTTGTGGGTACAACAACTCAGGCGGTGGCGGAACGATCACAGCATGAATTGTACTCACAGTGTATTTGATGTGACCTTGACGATGTCAAAACATACTTGAGACACACTCACTGTCTGAAACCTCTTCCAGCCGCCCACGGCCCATTATAGTAAGGAAAACTGCATGGAGCTCGTCTGATAAGTGCCGAGGCCACATTACATAACGGTAGAAATTGATTACACAAGAGGTCGGATTGATTTTCCATCTTGTTGTCATCCTTTCCACCTCAGCTAAATGACAAGAGGCCGGACTGTGGAGATCGCTCTGTTTCCCTAAGACGTTCTTTCAGTTCACCCTTGGTCAGAAGATGAAGTGATTAATAGCGAATACAGTCTCACAGATGTCAGATTGTCACAGGAGACAGGAGTTCATCCTTATTAAATGTGCTGACCAGCGAGGGAAACCAAACTTCTGTTCGTCACACCACTTGAATTTGCCTGCACAGCCAGAACACACGAGGCAAACTGGAGGCCAGAAAAAATGTATTAAGCGTTTCCTCCACTGATTTCCTCAACTGATCATGTCACAAAAAGCATCTGCCTTGGCCTTGAGGGAGAGTTCCCCTGAAAGCCTAATGCTCCTAATAAAGTCCCGAAGGCTGCCCGCGCCCACTCTCCGGCTTCGTCTCGGTATAAATGAACAACATCCCTCACTAAGACACCGCTCGTGGTTCTCGCTGTCAAACATGATTAAGAAAAACCTTAAACAAGCTCCAAACAGTTCTTTTTCGGTGAGTTGTAATGATGTAATTTGAAAAGGGCAGATGCACTGCGTGTGTTGTTTGTGTGAGCAGACAGAAGAAGTCTTCCACATGTCAGTAAGGCTGTTTGTATCTGCTCACAGTCTCAGGCAGCCTGTTGTTGTCGGTTTACAATTAGAATCAGGATCGTGTTTACTGCCAAGTAAGGTTTACAGGAATGTAACTGGGTTAGTTAGCTGTAGTCTACGGTATTAACAAACTCTAAAGAGTGTATTTATCTGTGTTAAAATACAACATTAGGACATCGGTAAACAATGGAGGCCTGGTTGGTCGGACTAATGGTGAGCAACATTAAATATGTAATTCGGAGCGGCTTTACGGTCGCATCTCCTGCAGCACTCACTGAGCAGTAATGAAATAATCTATAGCTAATTTCATGTGTCATTGGTTCCATACAGAGAAAAAACGTTTGTTACTAAACCTCTTTACGGGTGAAACACTGTAAATCATTGCAGGACAGAGAGGAGTGTGTTACATATTTTCATTTTATAGATATCGATGAGTACATCAGAGTACAGTCATGTATCGTTCTGTCTGAATATACAGAGAATATGTCTATACAGAACAAGCTGTAGATTGGTAATGTAGGATAAAAATAGTCCAACCAATTGTGGGTGACAATAATCTAAAAGGAATAAATGTTTTTATATCATCTCACCTTTACTATTGCAATTCAAAATTGATGCTAAATAAGGCCAAAATGTTTTTCCACCTGCCACATTATTATGTTCTTATATGCATCTCTCTCTGCTCTCCTGGCAGTCCTCCAGCCTCTTGCATCATTATTTGCTCCTGGCTTCAGAGAGAGGTCACAAACAATGGCAGGGATCCCTCTGTGCAGATGGAAAATTGATCACAGTCGGGGAAGAGCTCATACTCTATGAAAATATTCTGCTGGCTACAGCCGGTGTACAGTGGCCAGTAATGAGTGGACCTCTGCAGTTCCTGACTGGGACTCAGGGAGCTTGTATAAATAAATCATGATGAAGCAGGTCTTCCAGGCAGCCGGCACCAGCACAGGAAAAAGGTTTAGACTTCTAAGCAAAGCTTCTTACTGTACAAGTCTCTAAGCCAGTGAAATACTTAAATAAGATGCCAGAGCCACTAATTGTTGAACTACTGGTGGCCAGTGGTGCCAGTGCAGCCTATGAAAGTTCTTACTTCACGTTTCTGCAGTCTTTGCTGCCACGAAACGACAAACATTGGCACGTTGAAAGAGAGAGAGAAGCATGACAAGTCCGACACCTTCCTGCACAGTTCATGTTGGCATGCATGAACATGCACGCGCACACGCACACATGCACAAGCACTTGTACACCGCACACGCACTTACTATAAGCATGATTAATGTTTGCGGTCCAGTTAGTTCCCACAAAGAACCAACTGGTTTTTGAACCCCATGAGTATAATATGACAAACACACACACACACACACACACACACACACACACACACACACACACACACACACACACACATTGTTGTCCCTCCACCATGATACTGAAGCTCGGCATGTTATACGATCCTGAACACTCCTCATATTAAAGCCAATAACCGACTGCCAATGGGGCTCATAATGAGGATAAGCTCGTCTAATACCTATAAATGTTACTGTCTGTCTTCAGTTTTATTACTGCGAGCAGTGAAACTTCTCAATAGGACTTTCTGTTATCAGCATGACATTTCCTGCCTGTTTTTTCTGGGCTTTCATAAGCTTTATGGGGATTGCTTCTTATAATGAATGGAGAATCCAGGCAGCACACATGAAAAGTCATTCAGACTGCAGCCACCCTGATCCTGTCTTGAGGATTAATTTGAAGAATTTACTGTGCGTTGAGCTACTCATACATCACTGTCACAAACTATTGGCCTGTGTGGTGATGTTCTACGAGGCGGGGAGATGACAAAGACAAGAGATTTGGTTGTCGATGATGGCTGACACCAATCATGTCTCATACTGCAGCCGGCTGCTCGGGGAAATTTACATTCCAGTTCAAGTAACTGTCCTCTACACAAAGTAACAACATGCCTCCTGAGGCTACATTTAGCACCCACTCATCTTCTTGGATAGGTTTATTAAGACTTAAAAAATGCTTCATTGCCACCCTCATAAATATTGTAAAACTGAGCTCTAAACATGATCCAACTCTCAAGGTTGAAAACAGTGAAGTCACCAGCACACATGCTTCTGCTTTGTGATGTCCCTTTGTGCTAGTGGCAAAATTATCTTATTTTTTTTGTAATTATTTTGTAAGCATAATTAGAACTGTGCAACACAGCATGGTGGATTAATGTCTAATCTCTAATCAGTTCCTTTGATTCCCGGGTTACCTTATTCATTGCATAACAAAAGTGCAATCCAGGCCACGGATCTAATTAGAGGCTTTGGAGGCCGCAGCGAAGTTGTCGGATTTTTTAATTGTCTCCTGTGTGCGTATATTGTCATCCAATAAACCGTGAGGAAATATTTATCACAATGCCGGAAGCAGGCAGAGTTTTTCAGATTATTTTCATCAGGATTGTTTTATGGAAATGAGGAAGCAAGTGAGGCTCATTAATTTAAATTGAAAATATGATTTTGTTTAATAATCAAATGGCAGTTCCAACGAGTTTTGAAATTTTAGTCCAAATGAATAAATTCAGAAATAAAAACTGATACAAAAGGTCAAATAAATTAATACAAAATAAAACTCTTTTTATTACTAAATTCTCTCTCTCACTTGAATGTGAATTGGCGTGAATCTGTGCAAATGCAATAAACCCACAGATTGCCTTGACAGCAGCATTTATCTGGTGATCGGTGTGTTTGCCTGTCACCAAATGTGTCTCATAGTTCTGTGACGGACAAGTCTATATGGATTTAGGCTTTGGTGACGCTCTAAACCCCTCAGTCAACAAAAGAGGTTTCAGCCTATTTGCTGAGAGAAACCTCGTGGCTGCATTTCTGCACCTGCAGCATTCAACTGCCAGAGGACAAACAGGCTTCTGCTGTGAATCCCAGTCATTGCAAATATCTTTTTTAAAGTTTGCTTTAGCTTACTCAGTCGTCCCGTCGGTCCCACTGACCTGCAGAATCTGTCAGACAATCACGAAGAATTAATAAAAACTCTGGTAAACTGAATCAAACTCGCAGCTGCTTCTATCATCTGCAGCTGTTATTAAATCAAAATCATATGATGAAACTTTTATTGTTCATGCTCAATTTCATTGGCCTCATTATCCCTGGTATGTCGTGCTCCATGCAGCGACCTGATCTCTCCAAATTATCATTTATCATCTCGTTTACAGTTTGGGGACTGAATTATTGCTCACCTCTAAGCAACAATGAAATGCACCAGTTTCTATCCTAGATTGATGATTTTGGAGTCGAAAACACCAGGCGAGCTCTGCACACGTGTAGTATTATCTTCACAATAAACACCTTGTATAAGTTGTGGCTGATGTAAAAGTATTTCTCTAACTGTCCACTATTAGATTTGCATACAGGGAAATAAAGATTCCGCCTGTTTCCTACGAAGCGAATTTCAGTGCAGCGTAATTGAATATATTTCATGATGTAGTGGATGTGCCAAAGCTTTTAACAAAAATGAAGTGACAGTCTGAAAGGCAGAGGGCCGTAATGCCTTATAATTTGGATAAATGGCGAAAAACTCTCCCTGAGGCTTCGCAGGCTGCCGCTGAACGGGAGGGCTGAGCAAATAGGGCTTCAATAGAAATCAGTCTCCCAGGTTGTGCCAGACTAATATGGTCAAAACACTCCTAAATCTGCCTTTCAGTTCACACCGTCGAGCATCGTCTCACGGATCGATCGGTCGATCGGTGAGATCTGCGGCTGCTCCTGCAGTGTTTACTCTGACTAACCAGGTAGAAGGCCATGGACAAAGCTTGAAAAAGAAAGGACTATAGTGAAGATTGTTTTGGCAGAATAATAGTTGTATGGGTACTTTTGAGTGTTTTTAGAGCCTGTGGCGGTTCAAGTTTTAAAGGTACAATCATCTCAGGTCAGACTGGCTGAGAACGTTAGGTCAAAGGTCAGCGAGTGAGGAGGAGGAGAATGCAAGTCGATCAACTAACCCGAGGAAACTCTCACCCAGGAGGTGAAACAGTGATGCACATAATTGAAAAAAAAACTAGGACAGCCATCTCCATCGTGGTACTCACACTAAACCTTTCAACCCTGGATGGGAACTATGTGTATGTGATCCCAGAGGACGCCGACGGCTGCTGCTGACACATGATCGCGAAACACCGATTGCCCCTCATAAAACTTTAACACTGGATCACAGAGCATGTAAAAAGCATGTCAGTTCCAACTCAGGCTTTACAGAGACCTTACTCTGGGGGCAACCAGCATCCTACACCAGAGCATATATCTTTTACTCATTAATATGGATGCACACTGGATACTGTGGCTTTGGCTGAAAACACTCGTGAGCTGCTGGGAGAAACATCGACGTCAGTGTAACAAGGGCCTGTGGTGCTTCTCCCTATTGGATTGTTCACATGAGATGTTTTTTTGGCAGATGAGCGTTTCATTAACGAGAACTTGATTTGGCAATGAAAACACAAGGATTTCGCTGAGCTTTCCAGCGTGTGCTTGTAAGAGCGCTCTGAGTAGAGGATAATGCATTCCCATTCCTCATTATAACAACACCTCATTATACCGCCGGCTACTGATGTAAAGAACATACGCAAATTAAAAAGTGTCTCCGGGTACCGAACATATAATTGGATTTAAAAAATAATCAAACTCCCAAAAAAATGTGCATCTTCTCTCTGATGTAACTTTTCCCGAGCATACGGTCAATGTCAAGTGATCATCCTTCAAATTAGTATTTAAGAATAGCAACATCTTTAGTTCTAATCAACATTAGAAGTCCATATGGCTTCCGCTTCATGCTTGAGTTGCATTTTTTATTCTGCTCTTATCTCACTAATTGCAACACAAGTGTGATGCTAGTTGCATTTACAAGCCAGTGTTAACACGCTATTGCATCCTCTCAGAGGATTGTCATTCGCACTATGCTGTGTTTACCGCCCTCTCAACAGACACTTCTTTCCAATCTTCCTCTAAAGCTGAATGCGCCCCCCCCCGGAGATAGCTCCTCTATTACGTACCATGGCATCAAGTAATAGGCTTTGTTTTGAGTTCCACTCCTCTCTGCAGGAGCAGATGGTTCTTTCGTAAATGTAAATAACTTGTAAATAACTTCATGTCTGCAGACAGAGGTTGCATAATAAGGCTTTGTCTCAAGGCCGACAGTTTAATGCATGTTAACGACCATCTTTCACTAAAATGATACAGGTACAAGGGTACAAAGGAAAAAATTCAATACACCAAACGCTCTGTTGAGTTCGTTGAGACCTCAATGCTGCAGTGTGTCTATGATGTACAACTGAGAGGATGGCAACTCGCCTTCAGAGCTGCAATGTTGAGCATGCCATGAGAGGAATGCCAGACAAGCCGGACAAGTCGTGTGTTATTCACTAAATAAATTCCAACCCTCTTGTAATAACAAAGGCACATTCCCCCTGACTCTTATGAGAAATGCTGCCATTTATTCAACCTCAGATCAGTTCTTGAGGAATCCTCGCTTCCTGCTGACACAAACAGCTGCACAACATGTGACTTCTAGCTGTACAAGTTTACTCTGTGTACTTTATAAAACAAAGCTAATTTATCCTCTGCTTTGTTCCCCTTCGGTCCAGTGTTCTCTGACCTGACCTCACGGCTGCAGCTGCAGCCTCACGTAGTCTACGGCCGGTCATCTGTATGTTCAGAGGTGTGGTTGGTCGAGGCCAAAGACACTCTCACTGCCTGCATGGAAAACATGCCAGTGCATGTCAATGGGATGAAACATGTCGTCAACATGCTGCAGGCGGTATGAGAGGAGGTTAAGCCGACACGAACCACAGCATCACCAAACTGGGAAAAACTTGTACAAGTAGAGAAAGATGTTCTGATTCTGAGCAGAGAGGAACAAACACCCTCAATGCTCTTCTGTAACCTGCCGGCACTTTTGATCCAGAAGTAATGTACATGCTCAGTGCCACTTACAGTCTTTGCCTCTCGGAAATGCAACAGAATAACATTATAGAGTATTTCATAGAAAATTGAAAAAGATGCCCCACTAACAAGATACAGTGAACAAACAATATTTGTAAAAGGATTATTTCCTCTCCCGCATTTGGACACTTTCTAAAGGCCCCAATGACCTGACAGCAAGGCTTGACATAACAGAAAGTGAAGCAGTGTCTCCATTTCAGTTGTGAAACAAACAGCAGTGAGTCAGTTCTTTCCCTAATCATCCTCTGTGCAGTAGCTGCAGACCGATACACGCACAAGCCATTAGCAAGCTACTGAGGGAAGCGGCTAACTAGTGAATAACCAGCGATTCAGCAGTTCCTCAGTGCACTTTGTCAGCTAAGAATAATGATGCGCGGCGTTGCCTTGTTTTATTTTAAAACACACACACCTGCGCTGAAAGCTTCACTTTTTCCACGCTCTGTTACGCGTGATTACTTTACGCAATACATTATCAAAGAAAGATTTGTTGAGTGTGCATTTCTCAGTAATGAGCCACATAGAAAAGTCAAACTATACAAACTCATTTTTCTTGATTTTATTGTTGCTGAGTTTCTTTTTCTTTGGATTCCTTCAACCAGCAAAACAAAAAGAAAAGCCATCCGTCTGATCGGAGATGATGGACGTGGATGCGGAAAGCTGACAACATCTGCCTGTTTGAGAGAGTCTCATCTATCTGATTTGATCTTCTGAAGCCTGATGAATAGGAATGTCCTGACAGCACAGAAGAAGAAGAAAAACAGATTCATCCTGACAGTAGATACCCGTCCACCCAGAGGTTGTCAAAGGGACACGTTTCTAATAAAGAAAAAAACTCTCTTTGTAGTCTCTTTACTTGACCTCTCCTGTTAAAAATGTAGCTGCTCGACCCTAACTCCCATTAACTGACCCAAACTCATCCGTTTCCCCCATCAGCGCCCGGAAAGAGCTGCAGGGGTTCTGCCAGTGCTGAACTTGTGCTTGTAATTCCTCCATCGACAGCAGAACCGCCAGCTGTAGGCTGATGAAAAGAAGCTGACATTCTAGTCTCATAAGACTGCCTCATCTTCCTGAAATGCTGCTGCACATCTTCTGCTATAATTAACCTATGAGGGAGGGCAGCGAGGAGAGGACGGAGCAATGAACTACAAAATACAGATTACTGATCTACAGCACGGAAAACTTCAGTCCCTAATTTAGAGTTCTCCAAGAGTTCATTTGTTACCAAAGGAGTCTTCCTCTTGTCCCACGTGATATGTTTTTGTACAACACAAAAGTTGCGGATAACTTGTAACAAGTTTTTTACACTCACACAAATCGCTTATATGCTACGATACAATCAGCACTACACAGGCAGGATGAGGTGAATTTTGATTTGTCTCAGCATCCTGTGTGAAAACTAATGCTGTACAAAAAAGAACAGTGTCGGCTAGGAAGAAATTTGATCAGGAATCAATAAGGTAATCAATAAAGAATGACACAGATTGCCCATCCTTAATGCAAATAATGTCAATAAAACCCTATTGTCGACACCTTAGATATAATCCTTCTATTGTGCTGTATAAGCTAAAATACTCTGAATATACTGAATAGCTCGAGACAAACCAAAATAAATGTGGCGTGGCGCATCAAATCTATTCCACATCTTCCAGATATCACTCATATAGATCTGAGAGTGACGGGAAGAGAGAGGAGGCAGGAAGCCTGGGCAGTAACAGTCACTCCCGAGCTGAACTCACCCTCTGTCTCAGCTTAAGTGTCTTTCCCTTTGAAAACCACTCATATCCTTGCAGAACAAAAGCCCTCTCACGGCTCCTGTGGCCAATTTTCTCTTTCCCCATTACCTGCCCATTAAGAAAAACTATGGAGAAAAACGACACCGAGCCCCTCTTGCGGAGCCGGAACAAGTCATTACTTACACTATGGCGGTGCTGCTACTTGCAGCTTGGCCCGCAGATGCTAACGATGAGGGATGGCAGCGAAAGGAGGAGGATCCCCTCTGCGCACTGAGCAGGAGGGTACAGTAACCTGATTACTGTCGGCTGCTCGGAAAATGACATTGCATTCTAGTTCTTGTCTCTCACTTCGAGCCTCCTCCTGTCCTGGATCCAAGAGGCCGCACTATCTTTTTCTCTGTACATGAGTTTGTCAATGTGCTTTGTAAGCAGCTGGGCACTCCGCCAGCTGTCTGCATCTGGGCGCTTTGATTGCATAAATAGCTTTCTGTCTCTTCATGCATTACTACTCCGGTCCATCAAGATGTGTTTTGATTCAATCATCCTCCTGCACTAAAGGATGCGGATCCAGCGTTCTTTCAATTACACAACGAAGAAAATTGTTAAGTACAGTATGCTCCTGGGAATTAGAGCTGAGAAATGGACGGCAATGACCATAAAAAAAACAGAAGACCATATTACACAACTGCAAAGCTGCAAGCTTTTAATGAGCTGACTTAAACCAGAAAATTGCCTTTTATCATTTAGACATACCTGCAATTCAATCCAGACCCAGTGATTTGTCTGTTCTGTCTCAAGTGTCTGTGGTACTGAAATAAACTCAGAGCTATTTACAGATACAGAGAGAGAGAGAGAGAGAGAGGTTGAAAAAGTTGCTATCAGTCGTATTATTCCTGTGAAACTCTCATATACTGCATCTCCATAATGTGTGTATTCTGAGAAATATCTAACCTCACACCACATGTCTTTCCCAGAACTCCCGCATCGAAGTTAAATTTTAATCAAAGCAAAGCGATAGCTTATTTAAGTCATTTTACCGCCGTGAGCAATTACATGCCATCCTTGTTGACTTTAATGTCCCTCTACCCAACCTCCACACATACACACACACACACAGAGACACACACCGTCGTCAGGTTGCCCAGACACAGGCCCATGAGGACCTTATTACCTTGAGTGACTTTGGCCAATTAGAGCCTTTGAAAACAGCAGCAGCAGGATTAGAGAATTGCACGGGGGAGGAGGAGGGTCATTATTTGCCAGCATCAGAACCAGAATAAACTCCAGCCTGCTGATCACAACCACATCCCATCCATACCCCAATGTTTGGACATTTTTTAACACGCCAGTTGGGACTGATCAAAATCTGAGCTATAGTTGATGTGACAATACCGGGATGTGTGTCCATGCAGAACTTAACATAAGTAAGATGTTTTGTGTGTACTTCTACAGAGGGCTGGATTTGATCCATGTCGTGGAAGTAAGAATGGGAAAACCAATGAATAAAGAGCAGGAGTTCGGCTTTTAGTGTTGCATTGGCTAATCATATAATCCTACAATCCTAGGTCAAGTGTAGGTCTTCTGAAATGATGTTCCACTCGCCCGCCCTGATTAATACAGTGTCGCACTGCCTCTCATAAAGCCTTGACACTCAACCCCACCTCCTTGCTGTCACCCTGCCTGCCTCTTGTTCACCGGTCCTTCACTGGAATAGATCGAGGTCCTGCTGCGCAAACCAGATAGGCTGCCAGTAATGGCTTATTGTTTGAGGATCCTCACTCCTGCAGTGCGAGGAAATGAATGCTCTGTAGATGCATCCATTTACATATTTTAAAAAAGACTTGAGGATATGACAGCATTCATAAAGCAATTGGTGAATAAAGGAGGATTGGCTCCATCATTAACGTGCATTTAGTGATGATAACATAATGTGATAGGACGGATTATTAAACAAAAATGTATTTCAGAAAAGGTTTATTTTTTCAAATAGATTGATGCATAAATCTTTGCAATGCTCGGTGGCGTCAAAGAACCCTTGTTAACGTTGTGTGTTTTTGTGAATTCATGGAAATTGTACTTAAAGGGCTAGTGTGTGAGATTTAGAGAGCTCCTTTGGCAGAAATCGGAAGTATGTTTTCATTAGTTTATAAAAAATTAAAACAAATTCTTTTCATCATCTTTGAATGAACCTTTTATATGTACATTGGGAGTCGGTTCAAACTAGGCAAAAAACTAAAATATTCACATATTTCTTTTTATCAGATTGTCTTTCCCCCGATAGCCTCCTGCTCCTTTTCTTTTTTCTTGTCATAAATGTTTAAATTACAAGCACAGTACTAGTAATTTATTTACTCTGCTCCTCTCTAAAGAAGCTCGTGGAGAGGGCTCTACAGTGTTCTTTCTCTCACCGTAGTATTACTTGTCTTTATTCACAATAAGTTGTTGCTGAATGTCTTCATGCAGCGACCACAGCCCCGTTGTTGACATCAGGCAGCAGCTGATCGTTCTGAACTGGCAGGCCATCAGGGTGGTCTCAACAACGGACACACGGAGGATTGAGAGGAGGAGAGCGTAGAGGGAAGAGAGCTGCATTCTGACAAGAGAGACTGATGAAGAAGACCAGATTTACGATGTATGCCCTGTCCTTTATAACGTGCAATGGGAGATTGATGGACGATGGACGGGCTTGTGAGGAATCTGTGGGACTTCCATGAGTGCAGTGTTACATGTTTCATAGAGGCGCAGTTACAGGGAGACACTCCGGACCAATGGAGAGTGGAAAGATAAGAAGCTTGCTAATAACAACAGATGGTGCCACCCTGGTCACATTACCATGAAGAGCATTTCTGCAGCCCAGGCATTGAATTGAAGCCCTCGGGCAAACATTAAATCCATACATTTACGCTGAACCTGTAACTCATGATCTCCGGGGACTTCAATCTCATATGACTGGATGATTATTTCCTCGTCCCTAAATGTGTTTATGTAATTTCCCTGCAGGGATCATTACGTTTTTCTGACTCTGTGGTTTCTGGTGCCGGCAGCTTGTGTTCAGAGACGTTTCCCAACACAAATTCTGACAGATTGTAGGCTCATACCTGAATGGTCTTGAAGGCCGCAAGTTGTGAGTGAGGTGACGAGTTCCAATATGCAACTTCACCCCTATTTGTCACTTAATCTTACACACTGGTCCTTTAAGTACTTAAACAAACTTCTTTCGAAAAGGCATTTTGTCTAAGGAATGTTTCCTGGACCAGCGCCTGCTTGGGCTGAAACTGTTATCAGTAAAACTGAGCCATGAAGCTTTTTGGATTCCCAGTGCAAAGACAGGTCCAAGTGATTAAGCAAACATTTAAAAAAAAAAAAAGCTATTCAAAATTCACAGAACAGACTGCCAGCCATTTCTATCTCTATTTTTACTTTTTCTATCTTCCTTCATTTGTTCTCTCTCGGTAAAACACATGCTCTTCACACACAAAACACACACACACACACACACACACACACACACACACACACACACACACACACACACAAATATTGTCATTTGTAATAAAGTGATGAATCCAGACGAGGCTTCTTTTATTCAGCTGAGTATATTTCAGCGACAAAATTAGAAATGTGGTTTGGATGTGACTCAGAAAAAAAAAATGGAAACAAGGCCAATCAAGGCCTGTTTGAAATGATCTGGATAAGATGAATATGAGTTGTCATGAGATATTCTCGCTACAAGCAGAAGAAGAACTCTGCCGTCTGTCAGCTTAAAGTTTCAGGAGTTATTTTACCGGAAGCCAAAGCCTCAAATGTTATCCAAACTTAATGTAAAGTTCAGCGGTGTACACACAAAAAACATGCATGCACCTTTTCCCCAGATGTAAAGAATGATTTACACAAGAGGACCACGGGTATGAACGGAGTTATAAATCTGTTGATTAGAATGTGCGTGCACAGTTCTAGTCATGACTCTACACAGGACTGTGTGCATCAGGCTGACAACGTTAACCAGAAGTTTCAACTGGAGTGAAATCTTCAGAGGACATTCTCTGACGGACACATTTACCGCAAGTCATGCAAAGTCATTGGAAGAAAGGATGCAGTCAACCATTTAATGGCTCTATTGTGATATTCTCATTGTAATAGTACAAATCTATCAAGCCAAGTAAGACCTATAGTGAAGGAGCAGAATGAGAACTGCCAGCTGTTATAGATGGTTCCTTGCTGCGAAAGTGCTTCACAATAGGCGAGATTTTCCTTCTCTGTCAGTAATGTCATTGTGTGTACGTGTGGAGGTGTGCAGATGAATGGTGTTGAGTGTACGTGTGTGTGTGTGTGTGTGTGTGTGTGAGATTAAGAGAAATTATAACAAAGGCGAAAAGAAAGAGACACGCCCACAGACAGCTCATTACGCTTCCACCGGATGCCGGTGCAGGCAGGATAACACTCAACTCAACAT
>CAAKHC010004961.1:0-14718 GCA_901007825.1 Macroramphosus scolopax | reverse complement strand
AGGATCCAGAATAGTTCAGATGAGCAGCAGGAGAATATTTGTTCAGAACTATTTCAGTATCCATTTATAATAAAATTACAGATGTGATGTTAATCTATTTTCAGTTTCAAACGACTAATTTAACCTGAAAATACTTCCACAGTTCTCCTGAATCAGTTCCTGATATCACATCATTCATATTGTCAAAATATGTGGAAATCCGACTTTGGTCCACATGTTTGTGAACATAACTCAGTATTTATTTCATCATTAATACTCCATGATAAACATTTAATTTAATGTAAAAAGCCCCTGGAGAACCTGCCTCAGCTATCAAACCCCCTTCAGGACGTATTGGACGTCCAAACATGTCTTTGTTTCTCCAAACTGCACATCCACAGCAGCTGGCCGGTACAAGTGCCCGAGGGAAGAGGCGGACTGCCACTGACCTCAATGACATGTCATGTTTTGTGTGTGTGTGTGTGTGTGTGTGTGTGTGTGTGTGTGTGTGTGTGTGTGTGTGTGTGTGTGTGTGTGTGTGTGTGTGAGGTGTGTGTGTGTGTGTGTGTGTGGGTGTGGGTGTGGGTGTGTGTGTGTGTGTGAGTGTGTGTGTGTGTGTGTGTGTGTGTGTGTGTGTGTGTGTGTGTGTGTGTGTGTGTGTGTGTGTGTGTGTGTGTGTGTGTGTGTGTGTGTGTGTGTGAGTGTGAACCTTTCTACCTCTCCGTGCGTCGCTGCTGACGCCAGTAAACCAAACACACTCTCTGACAGCTGATTCATAGTACGGACTTTGACTTGCACTGAACCCCACTACGGCCCCCGTCAGCCCCCGTCAGCCCGCTGCTACCTCCTAATGCCCTCCCACACTGTCAGGAGCCATCTCCAGAGCGCCCACGCTTGCTTATGTAAGGGAATAATCCCTTACAGTCATTGAAATAATGCACAGCACCGGAGTCGCAGGCGCACATTACTATGAGATGCTTATCGTGAGATCAGAGAATTAGAGTTTGATAATCATAATACTCAGAGGAAAATGATCCCTCCCTCTTTTAACTTAACTCCACACAACCTCCACTGTGTCTCTCATGCAGAATAATGTCTGAAGAGCAGCAGCTTCCGTGACACTCCAGTGACCCGCTGCTCTTCCAGACTCCCTGGCTCTTTCTCAAACATCTCAATCACCGTCCCCTCTGGTTGGAAAAAAAACTCTCATTTCACATGAACACTCACTGTGTGGCTCCTTCAACAGAAACAAAAAGGCAGCCTCTCCATCATCCGGCAAACCATAAGCTTCCCTTTATCTTCCCTCCCTCATTAAACTCTGAATAACTCAGCAGAGAGGAGAGAAAAAAGTGATTGCATTCTGCCGGAGGAATAAAAGCCCCTTGAGGTTGCCATTTTGAATGTGTGCCATGGTGAACAGGCTGGATCCAGGGACCCGAGACAACAGAGGGGGGAAGAATAGTGTATAGACAGAGCTCCGGGCCAGCTGACCCACTGTAGATAATGTACCATGGATGTAGTGTCATTGTAATGAGAGGCTGGAGTCATGATGATGACACGTCACGACCTCGGAGGGAGGCCGGCAGAGGCGGAGGAAGGAAGTCTGAAAGGGAGGTCAGAGGGAAATCATGGCACCAGGCTTGATATCTCTATTCAGAAGCTGCACTGGCAACCTGGTCGCACTGAATGCAGCCCAATTATTCCAACACCCGTAATGCTGGGAAGGGAAAGACCAGAGAAAGGCTTCACAAGAAAAGAAAAATGGGTTTGACATTCAGGCAGGCGGGCTGAGGGAGGTAACAAGTTCAAGGCCTTTCAGAGAACATGACCGCCTGCTGTGTGATGGATCATGGAGGCTCAGATTGGCTATCAAGGGTGGGACCCGGGGGAGAAACACATAGGACCTGCGTCTCCCAGGGAGAGAGGAGTCAACCTGACGTTTGAATAAATGAACTGCTGTTGGTTCTCATGAAAGCGTCTCCAGCAGAGATGCAACATACAACAACAGCGCCGGTGAGACGGAAGCTGCTGACAACACACGAACGGAGTCATCACAGCTTCATGCTTCCACTCTGAAATAAAGAATTCCTAAAAAGTAGAAAGTCCTGACCGATGCTCGGAAGAGATGTTGTCCAACAAATGTGGCTCAGGACTATTTCATCGAGCAGCTTCTTCAATTAAGCGAAGCAGAGTTGACTAAAGGAGGCGTTTAAATTTAAAGATACATGTCGATAAGGATGGCGGATTCGTTAACAGATGAATCACAGAATCACATCCTTCAGCCATAATCCAACTAACAGACCTTATTCCGTCATCGTTCAAGCTAAACGGTTCATAACAAAGTTTTTCTCTCACAATGATGAAGTCTTGAGGTCAATCTGCAACAATCATGTGATTCAGTCTATTATCAGATTCTGCTGCCTGGTCGGATGTAAGTCCGCTCGTACACAACAATAAGAGTTCTGCACTTCTTTTGGCAGGTTTGAAATTGATAATCTATTGAAAACCATCAAGACAGAAAGAGGTGAGAAACATTTCTGTAGAATCTGAGTTGAATTCTTTGATCCTGTTTGTCTGCAGGTTGGTGAAGTCTAGACAGGTTTTCTGTGGTGTCATGTGGGAACAAGCAGGAAGAAATCGGACTGATTCCATTCAGTTTACAACACAGATCAATCCAGGACCGCTCGGGCAGAAGACGTCACAAGAAACAAAGGGACATCGGACTCATGCTGTCCCCACGTAACAGAAGAAAGTCTTCAGGACGAAGAGACGTTAGAGACACAAGTGATGCTAATGGAAACACCCCATGTCTGACATGACAGGACAACAGATACTACTGTAAATATATCTACGTACTGACTGTCAGCAAGGAGGAGAAGTGGGTATTACTGCAGGAATTAATGCAAACTATGATGTATAATAGTCAATTATATGTATATAATTATATATGTATATATGTATATATATATATATATATATATATATATATATATATATATATATATGTACGATATGAAGTATTAGCAGTGATTTGTACCAGGTGATGATTTGTTGTTTGTCCAGGTCACATGACAGGAAACTGGATGTCTTTAGATTTTGGAGGTTGACAGTGTGAGAACATCCCCTGCAGTCTGGGACATGACAATCATTGCTTTTATCAATTTAAATTCAAACTTACAATCAAATGACAATGGAAAAGAAAACATAACTAGCAACCTTCTGCCAACTCCTCCACAGTCGGACGGTCGTGTTGATCATCGCGCACACAAAACCGAAATAACAAAATACCGCTGGAATACAGAAGTGTGTGTTTGCCTCCGTCGCTCCACAGTGTCTCGAGTGTGTCCCATTTCCAAGGCCCAGGAATAATCAACCTGTCAACACTTTGTCTCCCGGGAGGCCACTGCTGACACTTAATTGTCAGTGGCAATGCATGCTGGGATAGCTAATGGGACAGAACCTCAAGGGTGTCTGGGACCGAGAACATCCGGGTGTCAGGTGAGTGGTCAGCAATTAAATATTGATCTTTATCATCATGCCATCCCTAATTAATCAATGCTTTTAAACCAGCACAGAGATTAATATGATTACTGGGCAACTGTAAATCCAGTGTGATTTAATCAAATTATATAAATGGATTTAGGAGATTTAAGATTTAGGCCAAGGTGACGTGAATTTGAATGAGATGATTGAATGATGAATCCCAGTCACAGATTCCTGACATCCTCAAGTCAAAAAAAGGAAAATATATATAACACAAAAGAATCTGAAAATTGAGAGTTGCAGAACAAAAGAAAAGTTCAGGTCCAAAAAAAGCCCAACCAACTCCTCCTAATCCCCGGCTCAGAGCTGGATTACATCACGACTCTGTACCTGCGGTCCGATTCCCTCCACGTGAGCCCAGCACCAGTTTCTGTGATTGTTCCCTCATCGTAACCACGTGGCTTCATTTTGGGGAGTTTGTCCTCCCTGTATAAGTGGACGCATGCAAACATCTAAGCCGATCATCCAGACGGTTCCCGTATGTAGTGCTGAAAGGAGCAGCTGGAGTTTCAGCACTCGGCTGTGGGTGACACCAATCTGACGGGCTGTGAAGGCACGGCAGCAGTCCTGCAGGCTGTCACACACTGATCACAGCACCTCCACGGCACCACCTCCACGGTACCGCCCCGCGGTTGGTACATTCAGAAACCAAACACATGAAACAGCATGTATGTACACCTGGTAAACAGGAGTTTGGAAGGAGCAAACAGCAGGAATGGAAATGAGTGAGCGGTTGCGAGGTATTTCCTGGGCACTGACCTGGACAGCACAGCAAACACAGCGCGGCTCAGCCTCTCATCTTGCCTCTCTTCTCAGATTTCACACTCCAGCTCCCTCCTGACTTCCTTTTGAAGTTGGTCCCTCTGCATTTTTCGGAGGTAAAAGTCGCCGGCCGAGCAGTGAATGAGGGAGATGAAGAGGGAGATGGGAGTGAAGTCTTTCCCTCTTGTCTCTTTTCCTCCTGATCCTCATCATCTTCCTCTTCCTTTACTTCCCTCCTGGCTATATTTTGCCCCAGCTGAAATCGGCACCTCCTCTTGCTTCTTACTTAGCACAAATCTCTCCCCACACTCACTACTGGAAGAAGAGAGGAAAATAACATTTTGACAGGAGAGAGAGAGAGAGAGAGAGAGAGAGAGAGAGAGGGAGAGAGAGAGAGAGAGGGAGAGAAAGTCTGCTCAGCCTCCCTCCTGTTCAAATTTAGAGGCTGGATTTCTGGCTGCAAGGCGAACTCTACTGGGCATGCCCACAACCGTGAGGCTCACTTTATAATGAACACTGACTTCCTCTCTGGTTCTTGCCTTCCCCCCACTCCCTCCACACCTCCCCTCCCTTCTCTCCTCCTATACCTCCCGGTGGTTAACCAGACATCCAGAACGCCGGTTGGACCAAAGTACACTCTGTTCCAATCAGCAGGCTCCGTGTTCCACAGCAAAACACAATCTGATACTTTTACACACAACAGGAGGGAAAGTAAATTACAGCAGATAAGAAAATGAGGCAAAACGTGACATAAGTTAGTTGTTGGTTTGCAGTACTCGCAATTCAATCGCGTGTACATCCGATGGCCGTCTAGACATCAGTGATGTAATATCAGGACCTAAAGGAATGATTTGGACATGTGTGCTCGTCTCATGCTGGTGTGTCTGACGGTGTGGTCGGTGTTTAACAGCAGCACAGTGATATTGTTTTTTCTAGTCTTGGTACAGCAGAGCGTGACGTGCTTCCCATCGGCCTGGTGTCTGTGCTATCTCGGGCTCCTGCGCTGACCCAGATTCTCTCCAGCAAACTACCAGGACACGACGTATCGAAACCAGGCTACTGAATGAGGACAGCCAGGTCACCGAGTGACAGACAGAGAAAGTTCTTCCGCATCCGGATTGGCCACTCGTTATATTTTAAAGGTCATCAGACAACACACCTCCATGGAGATATAATAGAAGGAAGATGGAGACAATATTCACACACTTCACTCCATGTTCGCTACCTGCCGTCAGACCCGGAGCCTCCCAGAAACCTTCCGAGACGACATTGTAATCCGTTGGACATCCTGAGCGGAGGCTAATCCATCTGGACAATCTGAAGGGTGACAGGGGCCAGGTGGAGGAGGAGGAGGAGGAGGAGGTCCAGTCGGCTGCGGGCTTGACCCTCAGATGTCAGAGGTCATGGGAAACAGCGGGTCAATATGAAGATGAGAGGTCAATGCCACGGCTGGATAAGCCAGAGCCGCATGTGACCGGGTTCCAGCGGTTGACGGAGCGACGGGGGAAAGGGGGGGGAGGTGAGTGCACCGCGATCAAAATTAAAAACTAGAAAGTCGATCACAGGAGGAGAGGGGGGGGGGGGCGGTCACAGTCCAGCTGACAGGAATACGGTGAGTCTTGATTTAACTGTGAGGGGGTCGGACACGGAATGTTCCAGGAAACAAAGTCTGAACAACAAGAACTTTAGTAGTTTACAACGTGTCTTACAACATCTGAAGTCCTTCGTGTTCCAAACCTCGGTCCTATTCCACATCGCTCCACGACTCTCAGCATTATCTGGAATTCAATCTGTAAACTCAAGGACGTTTCGAATGAGGACACACGCTTTCAGAAGGTCTTCATGGTGCGATACTTGGCTGTGGACGATTAACAAAAGTAGTGGAGTGAATGAAAACAAGAGGGCTTGAGAGGAATTCCAGAGTTGGAAAAGAGAATTTAGAGACACGGTCACTGACGAGCACTTCAATCCAACAGACGTTCATTCTTCTGTAGAGATGCAGTCCTTCCTCTCCGAGGGCGGACGCTGCACCTGTGGTGTTAAAGGAACCGTCAGTCACAGAGACATCGGGGGGCGTCACAAATCCAAAGTCTTCCTGTCACAGCTCGGTTGTTCAAACGTCCGTATGAGGAGCTGGAATTCATGAGGACGAATGATGTGGTGAGTGTGCAGAAACACTGCAGCCTCGCGGCCTCGGGGACACCGAGGAGCAGACGGAGGAGCAGGTTTCGGAGGTGATTCCCGGTGGTGTGTCTTATCTGACCCGTGCGTCCCCGATGTTGGGAGACAGACTTTACTTAGACTGTTTACAATCAGGCTCTTAGATTGGAAGTGCTGCATGCTGCGTCAAGTCTTCTCTCCTCCATCCACTTCCCTCTGTTATCGGCTTCTGCAGAGCTTGATGATGACCCATCGATTTGAATCAAACGTATTGGAACAGGGAAACAAATCATGTCGTGAGTGATATAACAAACCTCAATTGAGCTCTCGGTCGCTTCGAACAATTGCACATAAACTGTGGAGCACAATGTGCAGTGAGGCGAGTGGGGGTCTGCAGTCTCCTGTCAGGAACCAAACCACGGAGTTCTACTGGGCCGTGTTAGGACCATCTCATCCTGTGGTTGTCGACCACACCGGCCTGCCCTTCTCAGCTCAATCCTGACTCATTAGCCCTTTCAGCCCGGGTCTCCGAGGACCTCTGACCCTGACTATTGTCCAGCCCAGACGTCTCTTGACAAGAGCCCCAAAGCCAAACAAAGCCTTGTCATTAACTCCATCTCGGCTGCGCCCCGAACCGCAACCTGCAGCCCCCGCAAACCTGTCTGGGATGAAATAAAGTGGGTCAGATAAACACGAAGCACCGTTCATCAGCCTTAACCCCTCTGACGACCACCAGCCCCCCCCCTGCCGCCCCCACCAACCGAGAGGAGGATGTGACAGGCTGCTTACAGCCAATGGAGGACCAGCGTCCATCCACCTGGTTCTGTGCAAACACAGATGTCCGAGGAAGATCGGTGACCTGCAGTGAGCCGACACTGAGTGTATAATGAGGGGGGCGATGGAAAGCAATAAGGGTGGCGTGGCAGTTTGTTGTTCTTCATTCTCTCAGCCACTAAACTAACAACAAGTGGCCAAATAACACCCAGACCTGTTGAGCTGGTTGAGCAGTGAGGCACCTGCGTACAAGTATGAGAAGAATGAAAGCTGCTCCTGATGTTTCCCAAGAGGCTCCTCAGTGCATTAAAGGCACGTTTTTAACTATTAAGATCAGTTCTGGCAAATTAGGACGTCCGTTAAAACCTGCATCAACCCAACTACTGCAAACGTTATTCAGTTCTTTAGAATATCGGGGAGAGTTCCGATGTTTAAACAGATTTGTCAGGAATGGTTCCAAGGAAAAAGGAGCCGTCACACTGTTCCGATCGGACATTTTAATAATTCTCCTGGAACACGTTCGTCCATTGATAACACACTTGATTCATTTTCGCAAAGACGTCGATTCTTCTCGCCAGCAGAGATCGACGTGGACAAGCATATTGACCGATTTCACGAAGCATCATTAGAAACAAATGTCCAAACATCCTGTTGTTTTTCACCACAACAGCATCCGGCAGCAGGTGGTAATGCAAAGATCAATCTTCTCCGTGATTGGTTTTATAGCTGTTAGTAGACGTGATGGAGGCTTGTTATTTGGACCCGGTGGTGAATGAGAGAGGTGAAGATAAAGTCTGTAAACCCTGAACACTTGGATCACTCTTCGTCCAGACCCGGAGCCGGTGCTCTGCGGGCCGGCCTGTGTGTGGAGAGCAGAGCCACACATGGAGCACCAGCACCCCAATCTGGAATGAAGACACACTGCAACACACGGTCAGTGTGCATCACTGTAACTATCGAATTCATCATTGAAAACTGAGAAATGAAATACGACGAAAAGAAAGTCAGTTTGTGTATTTAAAAAAAACACCAGATTTTACTGCAGGTGCAGAAAATGTCAAATATTTTTGAAAAGATTTCTTTCTTAAATGTTTAAAGTACATTTGTCGTATCTTTCTTTCATCTTGTGAAATGTGCCAGTTGTTCCTTGAGTGCTTTATGTCCTTCATGTTACTTACTTAGATATTATCTCTAACAAAAGCAGACAATGAGAGACAGTGAAATATTTGGTATTGTTGAGATGTTCTGCAGTCCGATGGACTCCAGCTGGAGATGTTCAGTAAATGTACACGTGAGCCTTTAAACTGACCAGCTGTCAGGTGACTGAGAACTCTGCTGTCAGCTTCGCCTGGATAACGAAACATTACACCAAACTGAGAAGTCTCTTACACACAGATGGTAGAAAATCCTCAACAGCATAAAAAGCAGAAACATTAAAACAATCCTCGTCATCCTAAAGTGACCTCGGACAGCTCTCTTCCTTCTATTAGATTCCAGCTGCTCGTCATGACCCTGCAGGTTGTTGCATGATGTTCTAAGATGTCCAGTAGGTGTATTTATTTCCTGACCTACCTGCTCGTCCAGACAGAAGACTCCCAGCTCCTCTTCCTCTCCCTCAGCAGGACAGCAGCTCTGAGCAGCATCACCGCACCACCTCCACTTTTATAGTCGGCTGCTGCTGCACAGCACAAACTGTGGGGATAGATTTACCTTAATTGATCTGACTTATAAAGAATAAATAAATTGTCATTGCTGATGAGGCAGACGAGTGATTTGACTCCAAACAGTCGGCATCTATCGGCTGGCAGCTGTCATTAGGCGGACGGCTGTCAATCCACGCCGCAGTCGATACGGTGAAGAGTCTTCTGCTGCCTGGAGGATTTCACGTTAGGCCTGCAGATCAAAGTTCAACTGCAGGTGATGTGGACATGTACAGATAATAATAGATAATAACTTTGATCTTTAAGGCTTCTCCCAGCTCCTCTGAGCTGTGCGTCGTTCAACATTGGGTAACATCGGGTTTCCAGTGCTCCTTCTTTATTGGGAGAAAAAGGTCACGATGATTGTTCAAACGTGTTGAAGACTATTGAGCTCCCAGAACAAGCAGCCGGGTCGACTGTTGATAAGTTAAAGCATCTTTCACGCTGTGAGAAGGAAGGAGGGGTCAGCCGTCTCCAGGGGACCCGCCACCGATAATTAGCAATCAATCACCTATTAGTTTAAAAGCTAGAAAAGAACACAGAGAGCACTATTAGATTGCAAAGATTCACTGTTGTCCAATAATTGCTTTGGATATTTACAGGGAACCTCCTGCTTGTTAATCATGGTGTCCTGTACAGTCAGGAGGCAGAGCGGAGGCCAGCAGGGACACGGAGCAACACATATCTTTAAATGATTCTCCTGATCAGAGCATGTTAGATTCCTTTCACGAGGCAGGTTGACATATTACACCATGGAGAGTTTACAACTGCCTGAGCACACAGTTACACTGAATCACTACATTTAATACTGAAAGTTGCCTCAAGCAAAGTATTAAACAGTAAAAATACAAAATAAATTGATTAAACAGATCATAAAACAGTAGAACATGAAATACAACAATCCAGCAGCATTAGGAACAATAACAACAAACGTTTCATTTCCGATAGTTTATCTATGTTTTCTGTCACTACTTTACTTGGGGATTGAATGTAAACAAAAGATCTTACTTATTATTATGTTATTATGTTATCATGTTAATATGATCAACATCTTAGCAAACAGCAGCTTGTTTGAACATTTACAATCTAAGAAACTACAGTTTCTACTGGAGTTGTTAATAAAATGTAAATATCTGGATGCAAATAAATCCCGTCCTCAGCTGGACGATGACGTCATTCCTGACTTATACAGAGAGCAACACAAAACCTAACACATGTTGGATTTGTCTAAAATATTACAGTTATATCAAACATGTTTTTTACATAAGTAACATCAAGACCTCTGCTAAAAATGGAACATTTGCATTTAGTTCTGTAGGTCAATCAGTGATACAAAGTTCAATGTAACTTCTTGACCTGTGGCTCGGTTTGATCGTAACAGATGGAGGTTCAGCTCTTATTTTTGTTTGGATGCAAGAAATTCAATGCAATTCAGTGTATAAACACTATAGGCTGGTACCTTTTGAGGCTCTGTGATAGACAGATGATCACAAATCTAAGAGGGATCAATACATAGATCCATCCATCCATCCAACCAGCTCGACCATTAAATTGATATTCAAATAGATGGACCACAAATCAAGATATCCTTAATCCTAATGAAACAACATTGATGGATATTGTAAGAAGACACCCCGTCCACAAGGGGGCGTCATGGCTCAGGAGGTGGAGTGGACGTCCAGTAATGGCAGAACCAGCTGTTCTGCAGCCTCCTCCCCCAGACAGGGTGGAGGTCTCCTGGATTAAGACACAGAAGCCCTCACTGCTCCTCCTGAGATGGTTGCCACCCTGCAAAGGTTTGAATTGACACACATTCAGTGTGTGAACGAGAGGCACACTTGTAAAGTGCTTTGGATAAAAGCACTGCGATGCACTCAATTCACAATCCAGTCACTGTTCATCCCCGGCAGCAACAAACAAGACCTCAATAGTAACTTCCATATTGTTGTTTCTGATTCTGTGAAAAAGATCTGAGAGAATTTGTTGTTTTTATTGTATCATTATTGTGCATTAGGAGGGAGTTTTTCACTTAAGCCTTTCAGACTCTTGCCACGACTTGGTTTGGCCAACAAAACTTCTTTTTTTCAGGTTAGTACAAGTTTGGATGACTTACAACAAGTCCACTGCCAAAACAGTCATAGATCCCAGCTAGACACTTACAAACTGTAAAAATCAACAAGCAGCCGTCTGCAAACCGACATCAGAGCGACAACCTGCCACATGCTGTGATTTGGTATGAACAATATCAGATCCAATAAACAGCTACATGGTGCGTTTTCCAAATCACTGGATCGAGGCAACATGTGTCTCGGTGTTGGTACAGAGTGGCCGACAGATCATATCAAAGTGAACAAGCTTTTCAGTAAGACCCCGAGCAACAACCTGTCTGGTAATATTTCATTCTCTGAAAATGTAGTTGAAGAACGACTCTTTACACAAAAACTACAACTGCCAATATCAGTCTAAAATAACTGCATTGTGATTTTCAACATACATTCAAAGTTAGTTTTTTTTTTTATAATTGTGCTGTAATATTAATAATAATACATTTTATTTCTAGAGCAGATTTCAGGGTTGTCAAAGACCTTCACATTCATTTAAAACGATCATAAAAAAAAACACAAGACAATAAATCCGAGCAATAATCAAACATTGAACGCGGTTGATTGATTTGAACATTGACCCATCAGTAGAGTCTCCGATGTTCTGGGGATATCTAGCCTGTTCTTTTGATGTGTGCGGACAGCAGCTTTGTACCGTTTGTGATGTCTAGTTTTGTATTTTTAACAAGGGGTAATAAATAAATAAAATAATACATTTTGAAACAATATTCAAACAACATTTAAAGGTTGTTTTTTTTTCATCATATTTTAGTCATAAAAACACACACCGGTCTGGGACCCTAACCACACTCGACATTTGTCTGAATGATTTCAGAGTTGGGCTCTAACAGAAGATCTGTTGGTTGCTCGTGTGCTTGATGTGTTTTACTGAATGGCGAGATGTAAGATGTATTTATGCCTTTTTAAAAGACAATGTAACTTATACTAACATCAAGACAGTCTGGTCTGATGTCGTACTATTCTTTATATGAGTCTTTATAAGAGGTAAAGATAAGATAAATCCCCCAAAGATGAGGGACGCAAGCAACATGACAATAAGAGAAGCACGGCCTAATATTAACCCCGAAAATGTTACCTACCAAGCAGGGATGAAACCTCTCGCTTGAATAAGTGAGATGTCATAATCTGTTAAGAAATAAGTCGGGGTTCTGATCAATCATGTGAAGTGTTTTTCTGATCACTTTTGAAGGATTCAAGTATTGTGTCTGATTATACAAAATGACCCTGTATCTTCATATGTGCAGAACATCTGGACGGGTTCAATCGGAGGAGTGATTGAGGAAAGAGGCTCCATTAATGGTAGTAAAGCTCAGAGAACGTGGAGGGACCAAACAGGATGCACACCTGTGGATCTTTGATAGCACCCTCCCATCAGCATCAGGCTTCTTGGAATGAAAGTAGGTTTAACCACAACGCTTGTGGTTACGGTTTGGGACAAAACACACGTTATGAGGTTTAGACAAAACAAAACCTTTGTTGAGGTTAGGTAGGAGAGACACGTATTTTAGGTTTGAGGGATCGTACAACGGCAACGTTTTATTCTGGCCTCCGGGTTGGATGAAAACCCAAAGCTTGTTAACGTCTTCCCCAGTCCCACCATCCTCCCCATGTGATTCGGAAATAGCATAAAGAGCTACACAATTAGTCCATTCAAAAGAGAAAAGGGAATGTTTGAGCCTGACGGAGTGAGGATGATCTGTTCAGCTCTTTAAAAATGTCTTTTTCAATTCCAACAGACTTGCGTTGAGCCTCCAGTGACAGTCGTGCCATCCAACTACCCACTGAGTCCAAAGTTAAATGTCAGGAGAGAAGCAGAAGGAAAGAATCCTCTGGCTCTCTTTCACATATTGTCGACAGTACGAGCACACATCCTCTTCCCAATCTCTCATGATTTAAACATAGGTGATAGCAATCCCACGTTTTGAGTATTAAGCCAGATTGTAGTCGGTGCCTTCCAGCTAAATACCAGTTCGTTGGACTGTCTGACCCAGGGGTCACTCAGCAGTGAACGTCCCCATGGTAACCGTTCATTCAGCTGGCATGTGTGCGGCTGATTGATATTTGCTGTAATAATTAGCCTGGTTTCTGCAGCAGCACAGGAACGTCATTGAAAACCTTTGTGACATTAGCAACTGTTATTTCAACTCTTTATTTACTGAAACAAACATCATGTGTCACTTTTAGTACTCAGCTGTAGTTAAAGTCTCGCCGTGTTCGTCCAAGCTAGTTTTGCAACATAAATGACATCCAGAAATACCCACCTAAAGTTCTTTAGAATCTGTTTTCCACTCTTGTCAGAATAATCTAATCCCAGCCTTAATAATTTGCCTTTTGAAGGTCCCTCCAGACTAATCTTCCCTGCACAGCATTATTTCTATGAATCAACTAGAAACACAGTTTCACAACAGCAGTTTTGAATGAAACATTAGAGTCACAATCTATTGTGTGTTATTTCAAATATAGACACAAAGTGGTTACACAGCTGTCAGGGTTTGAGGAAGCATACCAACAAACACATCTTAACTGTGTGCACTCAAACAAAGGGATTATGTGGTGGAGCACAGAGTTCCACTAAGAACATAGAACATCTCTTCAGTAAGATGTAGGACCGTCGATGTTGTGGAACCAGGGATGAACAGAAGACCACAGTTGACTCTTCAAGCTGCAAAAAAAAGAATGATTAATCCCTTTGAAGTCCAGATTATTTATCCATTTAAAAGACTTTTGTTTTAGGTTCTCATATTTTAATATTACCTCCTGAATTATGGATTGATTTTGAAATATTATTCTTAGAATATTATCTTTCAGTGATTTACAACATGGTAATACACACTGGTACCTGCACAAGGAAAGATGTATTCTGTCTCAGCCTGGTCACCTGACAGGAAAGTCAAATATCTGTGTTAAACTGTGTTCAAATCAGTGAGTCCATTTGTCGTCCAACTGTTGTAGAGCTAGAATCAGAGTTTAGCAGTGTGAACTTGTGATTGGAAGTGTTTTTTTCACAGGACTGAGTATCCTACTTGGCTGGTAGTAGTCGTAGATCTTGACCGAAGCTGGCTTCAGGTTCTTCACTGGGAAGTCCTGTATGAGGCCTAAAGTTTGGCTGATGGGAACGTCCTTTTCTATCTGTTTGAAGAGAAAACAGACAACACAAATAGTAAGAAGACTGAAGAGCACCATGTTGAATCACCCAGTGTGAATTTACCTTACCTCCTGCAAGTACACAAAAACATGATCTTCCTTTTGTTCCACTCGATCCACCTGCAGGGCACCTCGGAGCTGTGAAGAGAAGATATTCATTGCTGTCATCATCAGAGCTCAAAATATCAATATGGCAAAAGGAGGCCGACTCCTTGTTGATGCTTGGATCAACACAGATGCTAACCCTATTTTATCTTTCTTTTAAGAAATTCAGGGTTCTCAAAGCTTTGCCGTCTATAGAATAAAGTCTGCACTCGTGTGTCCGTCTCTCGCGTGGCAGTGGGCGACCGCAGGTGTCATTCAAAATATGGCATATGTTTTACTATCTTCAGCAGACCTGCCACAAAATGTAATACGTTCCCGTTTGGCCCATCGTTCACCGCCCCAGTAAGTTTGGTGACAATCAGCCGACTAATCTTTGTTTAATCCTGACGGACAGACCGAACCAATGATGGCAGAACATAACCTCCATC
>CAAKHC010004960.1:5595-24204 GCA_901007825.1 Macroramphosus scolopax | reverse complement strand
AAGGCAAAATATTCTCAGAACCCTTTGCAGTAAGTCTGCAAGTAAGCTTAAGGAATCATTTCCTCCTCACTTAGGTGGATTTTCAATGTCCTCCGATTTAGATTAGGAATTTGTAATCCTCCATCCAGCCCTGGATGGCTTAAATTGCAGTTTCTAGCTGATTCCCATCGTGTCCGTACGCAGTGTTGTTGGATGAAACGCAAAACAACAGGTTAATTAGGCAGAATGCAGAAAAAAAAACTAATCTTGCATTAAAGTTTTCAATTAGCCCAATTAAGGGCAAACAGATGAACAGCCGGAGACACAATGGGAGCGATGTTGCTGGCAACGCTCGCCTTTACTGGTGCACTTAGGCTTCTGTAACATCTCCGAGGTTATTCTTATGATTCTGTGCCTTCATTTCAGATCTCAGTGGGGATCCCAAACAAAGCCGAGGAAATCTGCACATGTACTCCAGAGAAATTATGCTAATGAAGGGAAAACAAAAAAAAAAAAAGAACCTTATCATAACGCTCCATTCCCCTGAGCCCCAGATTAAAAACTCATTCATTTGTTAAATATTTGACACATCTATGCTTGAGATTTGAGCTTAGGGATTTGTGGAGTACTTCATATCGGCTTGTGTGGGAGAAATGCCCCCCGCTGATCCTGGCACAGACAAGCTGGCACATTTACAGAAGGCCGGAGAAATGCACGTACGTGCGTACGAACACAGATTTCACTGCGGTGCGCTCGGAGCTGCCTGTGTCGGAGGGGTTGGGGTTGAAGTGCAGCCTCAAAGAAGATTTTAATCTCATTATTGTATGAAAAGCCAAAGTATTTATCAGTGTCTCGCTGCAGAACATGAACTACACTGGTTTTATTGTGTCATGTGACCTGTCAACATATGGTCACTTCCTGTTCAACCGCTGCTGCAGACTGAACCCAACTATTCCCTTTGGTTATGTATAAACACGGCAATTAGACGTGAGCCCCTTGAATGTTAAAAACACATCAGTTGCTTTCTCTATAGGTTAGCGAGTGAACTCGACACAGAACTAGACACTCGTGAAGGAGGGATGAGGGGAAACATGGGAGAAGTACTGCAGCAGGGCACAAAGCCATTACGCTTACCCTGAAAATAATTCACAGGAGACAAAGCAGCTTTACGGCTTCATTCCCGGATAAAAAATAAAAGGAGGGGTTTTTGGATTTGCGGGCGAATCAGGGAAGGGGAGGGGGTGGCATAATTAGATGATCACAAACTGCACCAGCAGCTCAGTTTTCACTCTGTGGTCCAAATTACAAACCGTCATATTTTTAAAGTCATGCTGACATTCTTTCGTCCCCGGCAGCTGCCAAGAACAACCAAGGCCGGGCTTGTTTTGGCGTCTGATCAAAAAGAAGGACCCAGCTCTAGTCACACAGCAACTGAAAACATTTACACAGCTGGGACCCCCGAACCATGAGGCCGCCCTGCCCTACTGCAAGGACCAACTCTGGGGCAACAGGAGAGAACGAGGAGGGGGGGTTCGGGGGGGACCAGGTGCTTCTGGGGAATGCAGGAGGTCCAAGGATGGAGCAAAGGATAATGACCACTGTGAGCTCACTCCTACTCACCCGCTGATCCCCTTGTCCCAAAAGCCATGTTTACCTTTGCCTCCCTTTTGATGAAAGGACAAAGTGAATGAGCCCAAAATGAAAACAGTGTTGTACATAAGACACCTACATGGACGAGCACACATTGATGCTGAAGTAAAATCCGTATTTACTGTTGTACCAACAACTAAATGATGGAAAAACAGACGTTTTTTTTCTTGCTTTTCTTAGAATCCTGCTTCATTAAAAAAATTTAAAGGGAATTTGCTGAAACAAATAAAAATTTGTTTTGATTTTTATTTTTGACTCTGACAGACAAAAAAAAGGGCTTAGTTTTTCCAATATTTCGTTTTTGGTCGAAACTTAATACGGATGATACTCTAGTACCCTGACCCACAGACAATCATACAACAAACAGGTGATGATGATACTTCCTTGTTCCTCCCTGATCTCTCTGTGGACGTCTGTCTGTGCTGATGTGTCTGTCGTGAGCAGAAACCCTGTTTGATAAGCTGTGTTTGTGTGTTGACGCTGAGATTAGAGGACATTTCTCCGTCGGATCACGGGACGCAGCCACAGACGAAGCCTGCGCCGTATATAAACCAAATGTACATACCAGATGAGCTACACTTCTCATGCATACATTCAGAAGTATCCCAGGTGTTTGCATTAATACTATTTATGGAGAATTTTAACTCCTTCCGCAGAATGTTTTCCTACATATTGGGAAACCATCAGAATGAAATATAACACTGCTCTCCTCCTCCGTGGTCAACAGTTCAATACAGGAGGTGGATGTACACACACCTTTTATGATCGGCACTGAAAATCACGGAGCTTAAGAAACTAAATTGTAGCTTTCTTTTTGGATTTATGGATATTATGGAATTTGACTGCTTTAGCACATGTGTGCATTCTCAAAGCCCTGCGAGGGCTCCCAACAAATCTGTATTTAGAAAAGGAGTCCTGCTTTCACCTCCTGCCTCCGACTCCAAACACTATTATCAGGCTAAATATCAGGTTTAAAGAGTCCTGAATCCCCTCCAGGTGAGAGGGGAGGAGGGAGTCTGTATGAGAAACGTATGGAGAAGAAAGGTCGTCTTTAAGTGATGTTCGTCGAGCGGTGGAGGCAGGGAAGAGCGATGAATCCAAGCTTGTTGTTGACCCCTCGTAACCTCATCCCAGTAACTCCAAAACCCCAGAGGAACAATGACATCACTCCCTCATTCCAGGACAGGGAATCAAAGCGCTGCGGTGCGGGACCATCCCTCCACAAAACACACACACACACACACACACAACTATTAGACCTAATTTCCAAAGTGTGTGTGTGTTTGTGTGCCTGCGTGCGACCAATCACCACCGTGGAAACAAGAGAAGAAGTGGGTGGGAACTTCTCATAAGTAGAACCACATTTGATTTTCAAGCATTCATGCCCACCATTTCATTTCTGCCTGACGCGCTCCTGCGAGAAGAGAAAAAAAAGAAGCATTTCTCAGTGAAAGGCAGACACATGAACTGACATGACCGTGACCTATCGCTTCCAACACCTTATAACATTCACCGCTCACCTATGTTTCCACCGTTAATCCTATAAAATCAGGCGTACAGCATGTCGTGATTTACAATAGGAGAGAGTGAGAAGACTTGAACATCTCAACACTACAGACCACCAGACAGCGAATACGTAATTCATCTTTGTTTTATGCAGAGCTTAGAGCGTCGTTACATGACACTGAGAGATCAGCAGGTGTTTATATCATTCAGATATAATGACATAATGAAGTATTTTAAGGCTATGATCTTCAAAAATATGTGTTTATGTATGCAATGAAATAAAGGTAAAGTAAGCAACGTCTTCCTCTCTGCACATGCAGCCTCACCTTTAGCGGACCTGGTGACGGACTATAATTCAGCCTCTTGAAAATGCCAGCATGCTAATTGCAGTAAGTATCTGATTGGTGTAATAGTGCTTTACACGTTATGTGGTGTGTAATAAAGCGACAGTGCATTTAGCTCCAAATCACGCAGAAGATGCACGCTGAGCTGTCTGACACTGGCAGAAAGGACTGCTCAATTAGGAGCAGATTTAAGATGAGAGCGTTGATTCCCCAGCCCAATTAATTAGCCCTATAAGAGAGGAGCGGCAGCCAGAGAGCAAAGGAGAGATTTAGCCAGAAAGTGCCCATCAGGGACTCGCTCTCCTGCTCCTTCCTCCTCCACCCGTCTCTATTCCATGCTCTATTTCCCTCCTTCTCTTGCACATTCTTTTATCCCTACACTCTGCTCCTTTGACTCTTCGTTCACCTTGTGCTCTCCCTCTGTCAATAACAGACTAGTAGAGTTTCAGGACTAACGTATAAAAGCCTGCTTTGGATATCTTGGATCCACATTGTGGGTATTGTGAATAAGCTATAAAATGTTGTTATGAGTGGTCCTCACAGAGGAAAGTGCATGTCTAACTTTAGAATTAATGCCTTGCTCCTCGTGAATTTTAAGTTTAAATATGTTAACTAAAATCACCATGGCCTGCCAATATATTGAGATTTTTTTTTTTCTTCTATTGACATGTTTCAGCACAGCAGCTAATATATTTTAGTTGTAAATATCTTCCGTCTGATTGCTGCCTCGGGGGCTCTGTAGATCTCCGTCCAGTCTACTCAACAACATCACCTACGGTTGACTATAATATTCTCCTTCCTAACATCTCCAAGACCGTCACATCCACCTCATCACTTGTCCTGTTACACATCGACTGCGAAGGCAGTTTGGGGGTTCAGTGTTTTGCTCAAGGACACTTTGACACAGATTCTGGAGGAGCCAGGGATCGAACCAGGAGCCTTCCAATTACTAGACGATCCACTCTGCCTCCTGAACCACAGCTGCTCCTATTAGAAAACAGAGGCGAAGAAATACTGAAAGTTTTTTCGGAGTCATGCAACTTTAATATTTGACTCATTAGCTGATATATATTCTATATTCTCCACTATGTTTACCAATTTTATTTAATTTGTCTGTGAAAGGATGAAAGTCGCCAGCTGTAAAATAAAATTAGTACAAAGTTATATAAAGTTCCGTACAGCTGTAGCAGTGGTGTTCAGGGCAGAAACAGCTGGTGATGATGTCATGCCGAGCAGAACCTTTGAAGATCTTTAAATGACTTTAGCTGAGCTCACGATCATATCAATAACAGCTCCTTCAGTGGCCAGTTAGTGTGAGTTTCATCAAACCAGGCTGAAGATTTGTTATTTTAATGTCATGAGATGTTGTCGTCACATCCTGCCAGACTTCTCTCTTCATTCCACCAGGAGAAGCTGCGTCACGCTCCGGCTGTGGCACGGTCGCTGGAGCTGATCGGGGCAACACCGGATGATCCTTTCCGAAGCTCACAAAGACATCCCAGATGTGTCCTAGCAGCAGCTATGAACTCTGCTAAAAATACCTTCCTAGTCCAGTCTGTTAATGTCTCATTTGTAACAAGTGGACACTGTTAACGTGATTGTGGTAAAATCATTTATAGTGTATGAACGCTACGGTTGACATCTGGTTAGGTCAAGGCACACAAAACAAATAGTCATGGTGAAGGAAAGATCGTGTTTGGGTTTAGCGACAGCCGGAGCCTCGTAATAACGAGAGTGGATTTACATTGGAGTGAATGGACAGGCTGCTGCGGCTCCTGCAGGCGAGGAAGGTGTTTGTATTGTATCAGAAGAGGCTGCAGGCCTGATGGCCTCCTGCTAACATGCACCGTATATAAATACACAATATTTATGTATTATCAACAAATTAAACACAACAGAACTTTAATCAATGACATTCATAACTTACTTTATTCAGCTACACATAATTACAACACAAACAAGACACTATTGGACTCTGTAGACGAAGCATGAAAATCGAAATTACCAAATCAGCAATCAACCAAATTAGGACGACACAGTGCTCTTATTCTGAAACTCACCGGTAGGGTTTCAAGGTGTGTGGAGGACGGAATAAAACCAGGTCACAGACTTGATTTCATAGACATCAAGTTAATCCAGCAACATGCTGGTAAACCACATTTGTTCTAGCTGGCTGAAAAAAAACCCCAACAAATCTGCAGTAAACATATTTCTCATCAGTCATCGCTGATACTTCATCAATGTGGGTGTGAATACATTGTGTCTGAACCCCCCGACCCCGTCTGCCTTCATGTCATATAACTTACACTATTACTGACGCAGCCCACGGCCATCTATCAAAACACTGCAAACTTCGGCATCAGAGCCTCGTCCCAAAACTGTAAAACTTACCCTGGTTAGAGGGGAGGAAAATAAAAACCAATCAATGAGAGGTCTGAAAGCAGCGGCCAGGCCTCACTGTGCTGGATGAATTTTTGATGCCTCTGCTGCTTTAGCTCCAGACTATCAATTACCAGATAAACAGGGCCTAGGTGATTGTTGTCATGGTGCCATCCAATTAGATCCTGCGCCGACTAATGTGTTAATATCTTACATAATTGGCGTTGGGGGCTATTTTTTCCCCTGCTCTCAAATGTCATGCAGATCCTTCTCCAGACTAATATTACACCATTAGCACAATCTTATCTGGGCAAAGTAATATAGATGAAATATATAGAAAGACACTGTATAATTCAAAACCTCATTCCAGCGGCCTGACAGACTATTTTCTGTGTGTTTCCTCGTCACCTTTCTGAGCTCCCTTTTTGTTTCCTACAGTCAACCACGAAATAGGATCCATAACAGGAGCAGTCCTGCTGGAGATTGTTGATTGTTTTTACCAAGTAAATTTGAATCAGTTTTAGCTGTCAAAGTGATTTTAACACCGGCTTTGTTGTCAGTTTTTCAGGGGGAGGGGCTGGGAGATGAAGCCTACAGAGATTGGGGACAGAAATAAGCAACGCAAAATCAAGTAGAAAAAAAAAAGAAAAATATCTTAAATCAGCAAACGGAAATTCAGAAAAGGAGAAGAAGAAGAAAAGGAGAGGAGAAAGAGAGAAGGGAGCAACGGATGAGACGGCTGCCTGGAAAGACGATTAGTATTCATGTGGCGTGGCGCTCCAGAGAGGATTAATGGACTCTGATGCCTAATATCCTGGAGAACAATTAATTTGCCCACAGTTTTGTCATGGTTGAAAGTCAAATGCTGGAACAGATCGATGCGCACAGCCGCCAGTGAAATCACGGCAGCCCCTTCTGCCGGGCGCAGAATTTTAATTTCATCATCATCATTTTCCCCGGCTGCCACCCTCAACGAAGCTGTCCCTGACATGGCTGAGAGGGCCGCCACATCCCGACAAGCATGGTGAACACACACACACACACACGCACACACACACACACAGAGACACACTCAGACATGAAATACACACAAACACACAAACATGCATTGTCGATAAGAACTCTCATGCATGCTTTCACACAGACAGACACACACACCTTTGCCAAACACAACTATGGACACTGAAAACACAACGTTAATACACACATGAACAGACATGAGTCTTATTCTATACACGTTTGTATCATTATGAAACAATGTGTAGGTGGAAATACAGATGTGGCGTTTTGCATCCCTTCACATGGTCACACAGTTACTCTTATTTATTCTTCCTATGGTTGGATGCCGTCCTCAAGCCACACTGAAGCTTATATGCATATTTCAGTCTGATCTGAAGCGGTTTGTGCAGCGGTCTGACTGTGTAACCTCAACATCACATATTCATCGTACCAGCCAGTGACCTTCGTCCTCAGTTTTACTCTGAAAAAAAACCTTGGACAAAACAATTGTACCGGGATCAGCAAAGCCTCAGTGAATATAAAGGCCTAACCTGGATCGAATCTATGCTAATAACGTCAATAACACAATCACATGTCGACATCACCATCGGCAACACAGCGGTGATCGCCACGCATCGCCGCGCCATCGGCGGAGGCGGTAAATATTTCATTAGGGATGCAGATGTGTCAATTAAAGATACATAGAGACAAAGAGAGATCACTCGTCTGACTCGCTACATTATTTGTCTCTTAGCTTCTTTGCTTAGCTCAAGGATATTCTCATTAGCACATTAATGCAACACAAATGAGAGGGACACAGGAGACAACCAGGAAGACGAGCGGGTGGAAAAAGATTTCAGAAAGACGTGCGTTACTTCGTACGAGCTAACAAGGATTTACCCCGACTCGATTTGGCTAAGCCGGCTTCTAAATATGAGGCTGATGTGAGACATGACTAAAGAAATAAAGAAACCCAATAATATTGATATATATCTAAAGTATAGGATTCAATTTTAGGTTTAAAATTAGCAGAACAAAAAAAAGTGATGTCATCCCAACCGATTGACTGCCGTCGCTCTGTTCATCCTTCAGCCATTGTCTTTAAATTCATGGTTTTTGTCATAGTTACCCTCTGCGGGGGAGAAAAACGTAGACATCATTCTATGAATTATTAAAGGCACTGGTGCTAATTTATTTAATGAATTAAGAAGAGTCCGGTGGGGGGTATTTCAATAATGGAGCACTGTTAGTAGTGTTTTAATAAGGATGGCATACACTGATTGGGTAATTACATCTCAGCTCTCCCCATGCTGCTTCACTCTGGGGCCACAAGAGGAGGAAGCAGTGTGACAGTGAAGAAGTTGTCTGGCTTCTATATTTATCATAAAACACACATCATGACACGGAGTCCTTCTCACTGGCCCCCCATTAGAGATTGAATTGAGTTGTGCCTCACAGCAGTCAAAAGAAAGGCTTATTGGATAAATGGATCCGCTGCACGATCAATCAACAAGCAAATGTTTGGATACAGGAACCTGCGTGCATGTGTGTTTTTTTGTACATGCAGGGTTAAATACGGGTGTGAGTGGAATGGTATTATCTTAAAACATGAAGCCAAAAACATGCATTTTTCTTAAAAAGAGAAATATGCAGATAATGAGATTCATCTAAACTGTTCTACTCTAAATAAAAGATGCTCTGAAAACAATCTGAGAGCTGCTGAAATATTAAAATTACATGTTAAGTACTTTTTATTATTCTACGTGTATAGCTCGATGTATAACTTGTGCCATATAGGCTATTAAATATGAATAAAGATATTTATCTGCACACATTACTGAGTCAACGGGAATAAAACGTGCAAGAAGTTGGATTGAATGTGTTGAGTTAACTGTCAGGGATCCGACCCTGCGAAGCATCACTGCTATAATGTCATATTTCAATCAGTAAAATAAGATATATAAGATAAGAGATAATAAAATGAGACTTCTTAGAAGTTTGTGGGCATGAAATTAAGAGTGAGTTAGCACAAAAATCCTCAATGAAAAGATTAAAAGGATGTTGCAGATATTTTGATTTGCGGGACGGATCATGCGGCCGAGTTGCACAACTGCTGAAATACAGAATCCATACATGCGGGATAAAAGGTTTCTACCCTAATATAGGACAAGAGACCTGATCAATACCGTTAGAGCTTGATTTTTAACACTTCTGCCACTTATACCAAAAAAAATGAGACGGACCATAAAGGAAAGTGGATTGAGGGATGGAGGGAAATAATCATTCCTCAGCAAAAATGTCAGACTCGGTTATGAATTTTTTAGAAAGCAATAAAGCTCACAAGCTTCGTCTAGCTTGTCTCACTGTTCAACACATCCAATTGCTTGCATTGAGGCACGAGGAATGGGGAGAGGGAGGGAGGGGGAATGAAAGGCAGAGACCAGGAGAGAAACAGAGAGAGAGAGAGGAGAGACTGTCTATAATAGGGCGCTTCATTGGTCCGGGCTGGGCCTGTAATGGGACTGGATCCCAATCAATAGAGACGCTCCTCAGGCCATTCGTAGGCGTAATGACTTTAGGTTTCTCAATAATTAAGATATTGTCACTGTGCTGACTGCAGGGTCAGCCAATCATTAACCCCATGTTAAATATGCCTTTGTTTTAATTGCTTTGCCTTAACTCCTCCAGATACGCAGGGATGAAAATTAAAGAGACAGCAACCTTTTTTTTTTTCTGTACGCGTGTACGAGAGTCGGAGAGAGAGATAGGAGCCCTGCGGCGGAGTTGTATGTGTACTGTTGAGATGTCAGTTTCCAGCATGTAACCAACCTATTAATTGTCCCTATTTTTAGACGGTGCATCTTTGAGCCTTTTGTATTGAGGTTTTTCTTCACATAAAGCATTAATTGTATTGTGGCATCATTTCCCGCTCTCTTTAAATATAAAGGTAAACCTCTGCAGGTATGACAGGAGGCCAAGCAACCTATTTCTTTTACTCTTGAACGCTCAGTCTAACAAACAAATTCTGCATCATCTGACTTTAATTTGGGAGTGTAAGCTCTACAAATGGTCTTTCAAATTCTGGGCCGAGAGGCTCATCGTAGAGCCAAAGGTGGTAAAAGAGGGGTGCTCATCGCATCTCTTACACAGGCGCAGCCTACTCAGACAGTAATATTCCTACCTCACTTCCCCCATCCAAGCAATCACTCCCAGCCATTCCTGCCCCAGCTGGGTGATGAGAAACAATGAATTTAAATCCAACGTGCTGCCATTCTTTTCTCTCTTCTACACAGAGTCCCGTGCTTCCCTCTCTACCTTCTGCAGCCTCGCCATTGGCTGTCGGTAAATGGACTAAAGCGCCACTCAATAGGCCGATGCACTCCGTCAAGGCGAGGGGGCTTGACCTTTCCTGGCGTAGGGAAACGCAATTCATATCGGCCCCAGACCAGCTGCCCGCTAAACGAACATCTCATCCAATTTCCAGACGCTTGCAACACAAAAAACAGGAGTTGGGGGTGGGAGTGTGTTGTGTGGGTGGTTCGGGGGCTGGAGGAGTATTGGGGGAGAGGGGCTTGTGGGCAGGGAAGTCCTGATGGATTTTAGATTGGTTTCTCAATTTCTCTTCACTCAGGAGAGGTGTGGGGGGGAGATGAGACAAAGAGGAAAAACAAACACCAAATGCTGAACGCATACACACTTGGCAGACACACACACACACACACACACTGAATTCACACACACGTGCGCACGTAAAAAAAAAACAGGACAGCTTTAAAAAGGTTGCTTAAACGGAGCGTTGATTTACAGATTTTTTTATTTACTTGTTGAGGTGTTTATCACGCCGTGTTTTATGGGATTTGTCTTGATGTATATGACGGCACTCTTTTTTTCCGCCGAGCCTAAATCATCAAGACCAGACAGACTATTAATGACGGACCACCAAGAGAGACGGTTACTGTGGAGACGGCATTCCCCCAGGACTCACTCATGACAAACACACAAACAAGAGCATAAACACACAAACGCTGTCGCGGGGACCCACGGTCACACACACACACACACACACACACAGTAACGCCAGCGCCCTGAATCCACGCACACACACACACGCATGCAAACACAAAGACATCAACCATTCACGGTAATGGAAGGTGTTTGGGTGTGCGTCTTGATTCACTCAACACTTGGTTGCTTTCAAAGCGCGATCGTTTGTTAAACGGAGGAAGTTGGCGTGCGCTGCAGAACAGACAGAGTAAATTAGATGTAGGTTTTGTCATCGTATACACATGCAATGTGAGACAGGCCCATTCGCCTGCAAGGCAAGCAAACTGTCGGAGAGAGAAATGAAGATCCGACCCAAACACGAGTGTTTTTACAAGTGTGTGTGTGTGTGTGTGGGAAAAGAAAAATTAAGAGAGAAATCCCATCTGCATCGGAGCAGCGGCGGCGGCCTCAACACCACATGAAGTCCCTCCTCTGACTGGAACACAGCTGCATTGATTGGATGTCTGTCTAATACCAGGATATTCTTTTATACATTTATGTATACGCATATGTGCTCGTCTTCATGTCCTTCCTTCTCCCTTCGCTCTCCGGATAAATATTTGACGCATCATCGATTATTTATCAGATACTAGCTTCATTTATCGAGTGGAAATAATATTGTATATATTTCAACGTTGTTAGGGTTGATCTATACTTCACCGTTTGCTGCAGGGGGGGGATGTCACACACCTCCGTGGCCGAGCTGGAGAGGACGTTGCAAAGACACCTATACTAAGGCATGCAGACGTATTCCCTCGTGCATACTAATGCACAGACAGAGACATAAACAAGCTCACAAACTCACACCGGCACAAGGAGGTTAACAATTCCCACTTTTGAGAGTTATGCCTTGGGCAAGAAACCAATCATAACTCTGCTGTATGAGCATGTTTTGTAGATAAACAACTGGTATTGCTAATTTGGCACAGCTCCCGTGGCCGAGGCGACGTGTTAGCAGTGCGAGTACACAGAATGAGCCGTGCAGCAGCACCGAGCCGGAGACGGGGACGGTGTGGCGGGAGGTCTCCTGGGTGCTCTGCCTTTCCCAGTGGCCCCGTGTCTGTCTGGCGATGTCTGCATGGCAGCGTTAGGCCTGGCCCAATTAAACCTATTAAGAGAGACTTCAGCCTTTCGCCTCTCCGGGGACTCCACATGTCATCCTACCTCGCGCAGGCATGTGACTTCCCGTCTGTAACAAAGACCGCCTGTGCGATATGATACAACCGTCCAGCGATTCGGCAAGAGACACACTTTTCCACACGCCGATCCGAAGTTTGTTTTTCTTATTGTAAAGGAATCAGTGATACCTGTTGAGGGTGACTGTTCTTTGCTCTCTTCATTCTTGGTGGTAGTGACTGGTGGGATGTGGGTTGGCTACATGGACAGAGATCAGATTTCCTACACCCCACAAAAGCAAACACAGCTAGTCGGCAGTGTGTGCTGTGCATCCCCGGAGTCCAACTGCTGCTCTGAAACCAATTTAGCAGCCCAAGCTGGAAAGACTAAACCTCTGCCCCCTCCTTCTTTTCTTCTATCCCTCCATCCATCCCTTTCCTTCCCCTTCTGCCTCTATTCAGTTCTCCGCTCCCTAAGCGTTACTCTTTGGAAGACTCACTGAGGGAGAGGGAGGGAGGAAAGGGTGAGAGTTTGGGCTCGAGAAGGGGGGAAAAAGAGGGGAAAGGGTTCTCTTCTTTCTGAAATCATGCTCTGGATCAGTCTGGAGAGGCCTAGTGTGTTTGGATTGGCATGGCGGTTGGCAGACGACAGGGGGAGGAGGAGCTGGAAGAGAGTTATAAATAAACATTTCAACAGGGCTGGGGAGAGGTGTCGGCAGGCCTCGGGCCACGGACCTTCCCCGGGCTCGCTGGCGCCCCTCCAGGTGACATTACATGAGTAAACTGCCGCACAGCAGCAGTGTGTGTGTGTGTGTGTGTGTGTCCAACCTCAATGTACCGAGACAATTAACATATTATTACATAAGGACAAAATGTTCCAATCACACTTCCCCCGCTGAAGATGTGCTAAGATGTTGGTCTGAGTTTCTCATCCGTTCAGATGCATTAAACATTAAACACGTGAGGAAGTGATGATCATGGTACCAAAGATATAAAAACATCATCATATTCCTTAACATGAAATGCAGCAAACGCCTGCTGTCAGGTGAGAACTGCTCCTCCAACGCCTCGTGTGATTTAAGGGACATCACTTTATATTTACTGTTTAATTACAGTGCACTCAAAAAGGGATTTGAATGTTGTGTATGAAGTCAATAGCAGTGGATCGATAATTATGTTCTGAATGAAGGAGACTTTAATTGAATATTATCTATACTGCTGTTCTAAACAGCTCCGTAATGTCCTTCTGTGTCAAACAGCATCAATAGTACAACGTTGTAGAAAGAACAAACACACAAATGAAACAGATACAGAGGAACAAAGTATCTACACATCTTGGCTAGAAGTTGCTCTGATTCTTTAATACACTTAAAAGAATTAAAAAAGTAAAGTGTTCTGAGTACCGACTGTCATGAACTTCAGGAGGAGGAGACGGAGATGTGTTGCATTCTGTTGAACTCTCCTCCACAGGTGGATGAAGGGTCACCCCCCAACCTCCAAGTGTTTATGAGTCACCTCTCTGCAGGCCAAGGATGTGGTGAAGCCACCCAGCTCCAGTCATATCAATAGGATCTGCTCATTAGCCCCCGCGGACACTGCCAGGTTTTTACAGTAAATCATGGAGCAAAAACCACAGTGGACTCCAAAGAGATATGATTGCTCTCACGTCATAGCAGTTTGTGGTCTACATTTCCCTCTGAGTTCCTCTTTTTTTTCTCTAAAGTTCCCTCCCTTGTCTTTTTTTTTCCTTTAATCTTAATTTAAAGCACAGCTGGATCCATCGTTGCTTCTCACAGTGTTCTTTGTTCGAGCCCTTTGAAAACATTGTTTTATCAACTCAACTTTCCATCAGGAACAGTGACGTAAGGTGAGGATGACAGGCCGCGGTGCACGCTGCTGCGGGCCCTGCTGCACAGTAGTTATTAGTTCTGATGCTCAAACACACACACACACGAATGGAGAAGCCTCCATCTGAAATCTCATGGGAGGTGTGTTGCTGCAGAAGACCACCGTGTGTCAGTGTGTGAGCTGGTCAGGGGAGTTGGAATAACGTCACAGGAAAAAAAAAGGCAAAATATTATCTCAAAGATAAAAAAAAATAAACAAAATTAGCCTTCGTTGAGGGACGGAGACACGCAGATGTTTTGTCTGGTTGTTCTGCACATGGACGGCAGCACGTCCGCACACTGTGCAGAACACGGTGTTAGCATGCGGACAAACGGCCCATGTTGAAACATACTGGAGTTCTTTTTTTTTAACAAAGGCATGTTCGTGAAGTCGCAGTTTGGGCCCCTCACCCAGCGGCCCCGGCACCGTCCATATTTACAACCCCGATCCGGAGATTTATTTTTCTTTAGTTAGTTGCTCTCGTGCTGCAGAGAGAGAAAAAACTCAAACACTATGTTTTGTCCCACAACACGAGTCTATAGGTCGTCGTCCACCCTCGGAGTTTTCAAGTACCCTATTTTTCTTATAGAGAGTTTGTAGTGAAGCACACGACGACCCCCGCGGAGCCCAGATGTGGAAAGCTCCAGCAAAAACCACCAGGTGCCTCTGCCAAAATACGGATATAAAAACCTGCCCGCATTCGTAACCATGAAACCAAAACGTCTCTTTTTCTCCAGTGAAACTGTTGAATCCGCCACTTCAACCGTGACCAAGAGCACAAGGAGACTCGTGGGGAGTTGGGGAAGACTGATAGGCTGGAAAACCATCTGGGTAGATGAGTTGATATTGGACATAAAATCTGCACACAGAAGCGATAGTGGAAGAAGTATTCATATCGTTTACTTCAGTAAAAATACTAATAAAGCAATGCAAAAATACTATATTACAAGTAAAATATGAGGTGAAATACAATAGTGGTGCTGCAGGTGGAGCTGGTCTGAACTATATTAGATCGACATCAGATCGTCATCTGCTGCTGCAGCCTGAGAAAATCTAAATATGTTTAGCTTGCAGGGACAAAAACATTCTCCCAACCGAATTTCTAACAACGTCCTCGACCATTGTGCTGTCTGACAACCTCAAAGAATAATGATTTCCCATCTCACTGTTGGAGGAATATAATGGGCTGACTAAACAAACATCAAGTTCACGATTTCCTTTAAACAAAACTGTAATTGATTGATTACATAGCAGATACCGAATGCATTGATTCCTGCATGAAGTAGGAGAAAGTGCAAAAACACATTGTGTTTTCAGGGTTTCTTTAATGGTCTATGTCGATTTTTCCACACATATATGTTATTACAAGCTTGTTATTTCTGCTCTTTTTTCTTAATTCGGAGAGAACGAGAAATGGGAATAGATAGTGGGAGGAAAAGTAGTGCAATACCATTACCTTTTCCTGTTTCTGTGGAGCCAGGGGTCTTCAGGGAGCGAGCTCTGACGAGTCCTGGCAGCCGGCCGCCCCTGATGGGCCAAGACATACTGTGGAATGGGGAGGAAAATCATGAAACCTGGCTGCAGAGAAACCCCCTTTAAATAATCCCAACACGAGGTTTGGAGCTCTCCAGACGCTGTACCAGTCCTAAAAATCATCTTAAAATCTGACGCTCAGAATCATCACAGGAGTTGAATCACCTATTAGCTGCATGCAACATCTGCATGTTGTTGTTGTTCTACCTCTCAGATCCACTGAGAGTCTGTACACTCACCTTATATTCACAACAGTAAAGCAACTGTTTCTAATTAAACGCTCGTATCACTTTCCAAAGTCTTTACCAAGAAAACATTTGTATAACTCGTATAAGTCTTTTACACTTTAGTTTTCACTATAAACAATCACGATGTTGCACAATAACCTTATTGTGGAGACAAAAGCAGCTGTACAGCGTGCAGGGCGGAGGGCAAGAGAAAATACACAGTATTTATACAAGCAAGAAGTTATATAGTGTTCAGTGACGGGGTTGTGTTGTTGGGATTTAAATCAATAAAACTCTTTGGCAGCAAACAGATTTCTTGAAGCCAGAATTAAATACATAGTTTCTTAAATTTCTTGGCTACAATTATAATCCCACTCACAAATAATTAAAGTGCAACTTTAATAACTTTTCCAATCAGTCACATGTTTCACCGAAACTACAAATCGGTCCAGTAAGGGATCAGTTAAGCAAACAAATAGAGCAAAAAAAAAAAGAAAGAGGCAACAGTTGAGGAGCCCCTGAAATCCGGGGCCCACCCTGGAGGAGACCCCCTCTCTCCTCCAGCAGTAACAGCATGCTGCTCTCCTGACAGGCTCCGGCTCGGAGGCCTTAAGAAAACAAACTGGTTCTGATTGTGAAAATAGTGCCGGAGGGCCCACCTGGTGCCTGCCGCTTATCTCAGACAAGGCAAGCTTTGTATACTTTGGGGGCTCCTTGCTGGCCCTCAACCGCCCCACCAGGTGGAGACTTCCAGGGCCAAAGTCTCCTCCTCCATCCACCACTTTCTCCCTCTGCCCTCACGCAGTTCTGTGGCGCTTCCACTGAGACGTCTGTGTATATTTTGAAAGCGGAGCACCAGGAAATTAATCCCCACAGGTCTGTGGGCAGGAGCGAGTTTTTTTTTTTTACCTGTTAGAGACGATGAAGCTTCCCAACCATGAAATCCTCAAACTTTATTTTTATATTGACAATAATTTGGATAAAAAGTTTGACTTGTGAAAAGGTAATTCATTTAAAGTAGAAAGAAAAGTCTAATACCCTGAAGGAACATCTCAGCTGGCTCACTGATCTCCTCTGTTAGCACCTAAACCACCTTCATGTACATTATAGATAACAACAAACAGTATAATCATACATGCAGACTCATAACTGAACAACCAAGATCAACATCTGGATATTCTCTCGCTTCCATTTGTGAAACAGACACGGGTCAGAATATTAGGAGGATCTTTACAAGCCTTCGTGGATGTTATTAATTTCAGTCAGATCCTCTGCAAGTCTGATAACAGATGAGCGATGTTGGACCACTAATGTCACCGCAATGGAATTTTTATTGGAATAACATTTATTGACAATCAAATGGCAGCTTGTCGGTCTGATGTTCAGCAATGAAACATTAGCTGAATAAGAACAGATGCTTCAGTCGTGCTGCTTTCAAAAAGGGGGGATGTGATATTTGTCCATGATAACTCAGCCGCTGCTGTCATCCACAATGTCCTACCTCCAGATAAGTCGAGCTGGTAGCACGTTTGGCAAAGGAGTTTCATGGCAACAGTTTATTGTAATCTGATTACAGTATCGAGGAGAGTTACAGACCTCTGGTTGGTAAAACGTGACCTCTACATTAGTGAAAATAACAGAGGATGCAGATCTTCTACACTGAACCCTCAATTTGGACTTCAAGGCCATAATTAGGACTTAAGCCAATTGGTGATTCCAGTCATTAAAGACTGAAAAAGTCATTTAAAACTTTGACCAATATTTCTGTTACAGATTTACACTACAGTTCAAAAGTTTGGGGTCACCTGCTCTTTTCAGCATTGAACTCCATTCTAACAGCTTCATGAAATAATGATCTTGAATGCTCTACGATCATTATGAGTGCACGGAAGTCATTCAAGATGTGCTCAACAACTATGGGAACATAGTTCAATGACAACCATTTCCAATGTCTAATTAAAAGTGACTGAGAGAATCCCAAGTGTGTAAAATTCTGTGTGAACACAATAAAAGTTGGCAGTTTTAAAGAGCCTAAACTATAAACCACAATGCTTTGTTTATCTTTCATGGTTTAGCACACACAACTAAGTGTGATTATAATACAAAGCTTTGTTTTTCCAATGTTTACATTTGTAGATTTCTTAAAGAATTCCACCTCTGACAATCAAAGCCAACAACTCTCAAATCCATCCCATATGTGTTCAGCACATCTTGACTTATTTGTGTACACTAATAATGACCGTAGAGCATCCAGTTGATTATTTCATGAAGCTGATTATAATGGAGTTCAATGCTGAAAAGAGCAGGTGACCCTAAACTTTTGTTTATGTCAGGACTTAGCTTTTATGTGTTGAAAATGTATCACAATGTTATAAGTTCAAATTCCATTTAACTTTTTGTTTTGGTGCTATGGGATAAATAAATCTTTATAATATCATATCATTACAGCAGCGTACATATTCAAATAGAGCTGGTTGTGCAGAATTAATGATATCAGCTAAATCTTCATCATCCAGAACTGGATAATTATCATACAGTATCATTTGAGTCAATTTAGCTTGTGTGATGTTTGAAGGACGAGGAGCTGCAGGATGGGAATCCTGCTCAGGAGTTAGAATTCATAATTTGACTGTGATCATTAATCATGTTATTAATCACTTTTCTCTGACTGTACATTGATGTGTTACGTCTACGTAACTCCCGTACTCAAAAACCTGCAGAATGTAGAGTAGGTTTAATTTATTTACTTCATCATCACGATGTCCCACCAGGTCATGGGACATGATTTATTTCAACAATTTCAATTTAATGTGTGAGACAAAGATTTCAATGACAAATTGTTGTAAACAAAGCTACTAAACAACAACCAAACTGAAACCCTCAGCAGGGTGTCTCCCCCAAACACAGGCGTTAGGGCGTACCGGGCCCTGAACTTAGACTGTGAGG
>CAAKHC010004956.1:56411-68494 GCA_901007825.1 Macroramphosus scolopax | reverse complement strand
TTTAATCTGCTATATTCACATTCTGCTAGTGGTTAAGTACTAGAATAATTGAGAGTTGTGTTTAATTTGTGTGTGTGTGTGTGCGTGTGTGTGTGTGTGTGTGTGTGCGTGTGTGTGTGTGCGTGCGTGTGTGTGTGTGTCAGGGGAAACCTAATATCCTGTTTCGTTAAGCAGCATTTGACGTCTCCACACCTTCAGCACAGAGCTTCTCCTTTACATGGAGACGACACCGAAACTCTTTGATGTTCCAGAGTCTTTAGCCACTTAATCCCAAAGAAGGGGGGAAATTAAGAACCTCCTACATTTGAATTTGGCTTTTTTTTATATAATTCTCCACTCCTTATTTATTGCAGATACACACACACACATGCTAATACACAGATATGTTTTTACACATGCTGTATAGAAGATGCTCACAGAGCTTTCCTGGCATGACATCCGTGCATCTTTAAATTCATCCCGTGGTTATTTAGGCTCTCGAAGGAACCGACTCAAGCTGCAGAGATCAGTTTAACCCCCGTCAAGTGAACAAACTGAACGACAACAGCAATATGTTTATGTGTGTTGAAATGATTGCAATAATCATGATGTCATACAGCTCCGTCTTGCAGAACGACAAGAGCGAATTAGCCGATGGATCAAGTTCCATCTGAGTGCGTGGAGATCCCCACCATGCTGGTTAAATAATCTGCTTCCACTTAAATACGCCTGCAGGGGAGCAGATTGTGGCTCAGCTCTTGATGAGCTCTGCAAAATGTCAAAAAATCAAGAGGATGTTTTTTTTTTCTTTTTTTGGCGTTTGTTTGGTGTCCCGGTGACAATGTGCAGGACGTCGTAGATGCAGCAGGACGTACATGGAGGGTCAGATGGAGAGATGCCTGCACAGTAATATCCAAGGCTGATATCATTGCAAGTACATGGTGAGAGGGGAGGGCACCCAAGACAACTTTTAAATACCCTAAAACTCACCACAGGAGCAACATCATCCGACCAGTTTGCAGATATGATGCTATTTTTTAGTGCCGATTAGAACCAGACGGTGTCTCTAATGTCATGACAAGAGGCTATTAGACAAGAAAGTACCAACAAGCAGATACAGACTAAATGATGAGGAGAGAGAGAGAGAGAGAGACTCTGTTGTACACCAGGTCTGGCACAAGAGCTCAGAAGTTGGGCTGACATAGTTTCAGTCTTCCATTAAATGAATAATGTAGAAAGAAGGATGGCTTAAGAGTCTTCTTTCGTAAAGGAGGAAATGGAAAGAAACATAAGCAGGGCCACAGGAAGGAACAACAGGGCGTGACTCTGAGGTGTAGTAACTAATTTAACTGCACCCTTTCAGTGTTATTTTGGTGCATCCAGTCATCCAAATGTTACCGCTGATAGAATATGATGGAATTCTTAAACATGCCCCCTGGGGGTCTCTGAAATTTTCAGTGATTAATGAATTAGGTGGTGCATATGGGAAGGTGGAAAGCACAGCGCCAGCTAATGGGATATTAAACTCTCCGTTGTCTCAGACCTGCCCCGTTTCATCGCAGCTGCTCCCTCATCATATCCGCTACCTAAGACGCTGAGTACACGCCAGCGGCAGCAACCCGGGGAAGTGTTTTCTCAAGCTCCTGAAGTACTCGCCTTCCTTTTCTACATCTGCTTAAGCACACTCGGCTGCGTTCCTGCTGACTTAGCAGCCTGTTCGGCGAACGCTTTGGGAGCTGCTGGAAAATAAATAAATAACTGGAATCGGTGTTCAGGAAAAGTATGTCAGGGAAACAGGAAGCGCGGCTATATGATTGTCTTTAATCGGGGGTATGAAATTAGTAAGAAGGACCAGGGGCCACGTATGTAAATGCTGTGTAAACAATGGAAGCTAAATTATAAAACATTTGTTGACGTGCGACACTTGTACTTTCCCTCGGTTGTTACCAGCTGCACTGATTCTTAATGAATCTGCAAAACATCAATCAAGTGCACGAGATGTTTCCTTTAATTCCCCGTCTAGTGACGCATCTGCACGTCTGTTTTCAACCGAGTGCAGAATTTCATAATAAAAGTGCTAATAACACAGGTCATGGTTGGAATCAGTGATGTTGGCACCGGTGTGTGGAAGTAAATGCATCATTGCCTTCTGCACCGGAGCTCTGATGTGATCAGCATCTATATTCAGTAGATGTTATTGTTCACCTCATGAGAAGGTTTTCGGAATTAGAACCGTACTATTAACATTACAGGCGATAAGCTTTCCATCAATGATCAATGACAACATTACTCTACAACATGATGGAGCTGGTAGGTTTAGAAAGCCAGTGCAACAATCAGGTGACAACGTTGATGAAGAGATCAAAGTAGAGCTGATTTAAAGCTGCACTTCATCCGGCCGGCGTGCGCGAGCACCGAGCGAACCAGGAAGAAGCCTCGGTCACAGGAGAAAGACAAGAGGCATGCAGGGAACAACACTCCAATCTTAAGCCGACCGATGCGCTCACGTCCCTCCACTTCAAATAAGGAAGCTCCCAGTTAGTTCAATAGTGACACTTTTTCACTCCCCTCACATCTTACACTGACATACAAGGCACCCGTTTGCATCTGTGGGTGGACTTACAGGTAGTAAACAAATGTGTTTATTAATGTGAGTCAATAGATGACGGACATCTACATCCAGCAGGACGCTCTGCATCAGGAGGCAGGAGGCCGTAGTGGTTGGGTCAAACTACCAGCGTTGCATTGGTGGATGTGTGATGGATTCCTGTTGACAACCAGGTGTTTCTTTGCAGCGAGTCCCGACTGTAAATGAGTGTGAACGTCTAATTTGGAATGACTGTACAACTGTAACGGTGTTTGTCACTAGAAACTTTTATTAATCCTATGTTAACGCCATGCTTGAAGTCTGTCAGGTTTCGGCACACACCCACAAGATCAAGTTGCTACGAGTGCCTGAAAACGGTGAGAAAGGATTCAGATTGGAGTTCACTGACAGCCCTCTGTGTCCCGTCCAGTCGTTGGAGGGAACCTTGTGCATCGCCGTCACCAAGGGCCGTGACAAGGCATCTGCATTTTGAGAAAGCTGGAATGAGAAAGGAATCTCATCACCAGGAGACTGCAGGAGGGTTTGATAACCTGCCTGATCTCACATCCAGTGCTTATATGCACCAGCAACAGTCAGAGCTTCTCCTCACGGGGACACGTCGCTTCAAGGAGACAAAAACATCTGTGCAATCTGTGCGACATGTCACCCAGGCAGGAGTGAAGGACTTGACCTTTGCCCCTTCCTACAGCAGATATAAGAAGGTTCTGTCCATCAGTGCCTGTCATGTGAACTGATCTGCATTCATACAGTCAGTATAGTTATTCTAATGTCCTTCATGTTGAGTTACATTTCGTTATATTATATTTTCATAGTTTATCCCTGCTGGTGAGGAACTCAATGATTCTGTAGATTTAACTGGTTCACACTGACTGTGTGCGTGCGTGCGTGCGTGCGTGCGTGCGTGCGTGCGTGCGTGCGTGCGTGCGTGCGTGCGTGCGTGCGTGCGTGCGTGCGTGTGTCTGTAGGTGTTTGTGTGTGTTTGTGTGTCTGTAGGTGTTTGTGCATGTATGCATCTGTGCATGTGTGTGTGTGTGCTTGTATGTGTGTGCTTGTGTGTATGCGTGTGTGTGAATGTGTGTGATTGTGTGTAGGTGTGTGTATGCGTTTGTGTTTGTGTAAGTGTGTGTGTGCATATGTGTGTGTCTGTATTTGTGTGTGTATGTGTATGTGTATGTGTATGTGTGTGTGTGTGCAGGTACGTGTTGATATTTATTATCCGTGGTCACTATATATATATATATATATATATATATATATATATATATATATATATATTATGTATATATGTGTGTGTGTGTGTGTGTGTGTGTGTGTGTGTGTGTATTACTACAACCATGTCAGCCTCCCCAACAGATTTGAAGGCAGCTTTTTCTGGTCCACATTATCAGTGGAATTACCCGAGTCAGTTTCCTGCCTCAGACAACTGCTGGGGCCAATCTGTCGGTCAGGTGTGGCTCGGTGGTAGAAGCCACGGCTCCACCAGCATGCTGGGAAGGCTTGCAAACACAGACCAGACACAGAGAGGGGACAGCTTGCACTGCAGTGCAACCTATTATTCACAAAACCTGAAATGATCTCAGGGCAGCTCCTCCATATCTGCAGGACATCTGAAAACACAGAAACCTTTTGGAGCGAACAACTCGAATTATTGACATTGACTGGGACAGTTTGCAGCAGCAGAACAAGGCCGGTATCAATCAGGGGATTGAATCCCATCCAATATTCATAATTACACAGCAGAAGATAGGCGATCGTGATTTAATGTGCATCTGGCACAAGTGACGCCTGCTGACCTGAAGCCAAATGTCCCGATTGAAAACATTGATCATCTTAAATTGTCAACAGGGTTTTTGAAATAAGGAGATAAGCGAATGTGATTGCTGAAACTGACTCATATGAAAATGTGCAGGTTGTCGGAGCCAATCCTGACGGGAAGTATCAGGGTTGGAGTTTAATGAACCTGGAGTGACTTGCAGCAGCACACCCACATACTACTCTTCATATATACAGTATATAACCAAAGTGTAGGCAGTTTGAGGGGAAAGCAGAGCTGTGTGACACTAATAAATTTGACTGACACTGATCATTACGATTGACCTGGAACATCTCAGGACCCGACAGTTGTAAACGTCCTTTACACGACTGACATATTATACATCAAGCGTTTTATTAGCCGTTTCAACCAGCACGGCGCCGTGCAGGTAAATCATCCCTGTTCTGCATCCCTGCAGTTCAAACCCCCGTCAGGAGGACGAGGATGCTCTGTTCATGCATTAAACTGCTTGTGGTCTACAGCAGAGGACAACACCGCCCGGCTACTGTTCGCCAGCTATATAAAAGTACTTGAAAGCGTCGCTGGGTCGGATTATGTCTAAATAAAGCCACGGCACTGTATGAATCACTGTGTCACTGATCCCCTCCGCATTCCCAGACAACAGGTTTGCCTTCTGCAAGCTGTCACTGGCTTTTCCACTCTTTCAAATGAAGAATAAAAGAGAGGGAGAAATTGAGACTGTGTGTGTGTGAGAGAGAGAGAGAGAGAGAGAGAGAGAGAGAGAGAGAGAGAGAGAGGGGAGTTGACGTTCATCACTCGAGTGCCGTGGCTTAGCCTAAGAGGCTTGAATAATCAGTATGTTAAGCTGTCGGGGTGTGTGCTCACACCTACCATGCACTTACAAACTCCTAGGCGCTTTTTAATCAAGTAAAAACGCTGAGAGGCAGCGGCGAGTGCCAAGAGCCGCGGCTACGAGATGAGATTTGGAATATCTGTTACACTTTCTCCTCAAATCACCAGACATGCTTTCCTCACCGGAGACACGTTTGTATTGTTTTGCTCTTTTAAAAGAGCGACATCACACATTAGATTCACATTTTTGTTCCATGTGAATCATCGTTCTCGGTGTAAATACCTCCCAGTTCCGCTGATTCCATCAATGATTCACCGTGAATGAGTGTGTCGTGTATATTACCCCCGTCAACATGTTGCCATGACTGCCAGCACAATATTGCTGAGTCTGACTGTGATTAGTTACACTGATCACACAGTGAGAGATTTACGTTCTGCTTTGGCACGGTGAACAGAACCCGCTCCAGTGTTTCTCCCTTTTCTGGAATTTTTCTGGAATTGCATGAAGCCAAATACATTCGATGATCATCATTCTTACAATTTCTGTCCAAATGTTGCAGTCAGGCGACTTTCCTGGACGTCCTCTGATGAAAGCAGCGCTCTCACAGATGTGCTGATGTTCCAGATGTTGGTAAAAGTATCAAGCTTGTTACATAATCATCTTATCTTCATAATAGCTGCCTGTCTCTTCACAACTCCACAACTCAACAGCTTTCAAATGAACTGGTGTGAAATGAGACGCGGACGTCTGCGCTGCCCAGAGAATCAATGCTAACGAACATCAGAGCATCAGTTTTGGGGAGGCTGGTTACTTAGTATAAGAGTTTATAAAATGAATATAATAATGTTTGAGGTCACCTTTGATTTAAAATAAATGACACGTCTCTGCAAAGCTATTAACAACATGGTCAATAATAAGCGCTAAGCTAAGCTAATGGAATATGAAGCCAGACAGTCATAAAACCTAAAAACATTACAGCATTAACAGTGCACATTTACGATAGTATTTGATTATATTTCATTTCTATTTCTTTCCTGATTGAACATCCCTGGCAGTAATCTGCATGCCGACCTCGGCAGCCCACTGGATCAGTCGTTGACTTGGCTCGTGACCGGCATTCCTCGGTGGGCAACCCACCGGATGTGTAATTGACTTTGGCTTCAAAAGCCACGGGCGCTTTCCCCGGTCCGTAATCATGGAGCCTGGTCATTTACACATCAGTGTCAGCATAATCATTTCATAACCCTCGTGGCAGGGCCGGACTCACGATGGCACCGCTGATGGCGAACAAACACGAGCATGGAAAACATGGTGGTTATGAGAGGACACCTGCAGAGCTGATTAGCATGTTAGCGCTGTTATTGTTGCTATATCAGCATGCTGACGTCGTCCCCGCTTCCCAAGGTCTACAATTCTAGGATGTCGTGAGTCCTGAAGCAGGAATCACCTTTAATAATTTTGGACTTGAGAGAGAGATGCATGCACACTGATAGGATGCAACACAAATCAAAAAATATATCCGGAAATACACACAAACTACTCAGAGTATCGAGTCAATTCCCGTCCTTAGGCCGGAAAGATAACGACAACAAACGCAGGAACCCCATTGTTGAATCAATACTCTCATTAATCATTTAGTCCAGAGCTGGATCTCAGAAGAACGCTCTAAATAATAGAAAAGTAAATGAAAATGAAATTATATGGTAACTGCTGTGTTGTATGCAACAAACCAGCGGGCTGTCTGCCGGGGCCGCGTCTCATTCTGCATGAAGGGATGTAGATTCACCAGACGTTTGTTCCAGAGAGGAGCAGAGTGGCGTAAGATGTCGACAGTCCCACTAAGACGTTTAAATATTTAATCACGTTTCATGTTATAAACACACAGAGGTTCACTTGTGTTTTCCACGTACATTTTTTTTTTTCGAAAAAAGTTAAATATTTTAATTTGGCGGGAGAGCGACATGACACATTGGTTACGGTTGTCATGATGAATATTTGAAAACAATGCTACACACAATGAAATGATGAATAAATGTGGGGCGTGTTATCCGAGGTCACGGCCGACGTCACACATGTCTGCACAAGCAGTACTTGTACGCAGTCGCTCTTTCTTTCCAACGTGCCAAAAACTACTGCAAATCTCCTGCGGTCAGAGAACCCAGACGGCCTCCACAGTCACGTCTTCGGGAACCATCGCTCTCTCCTTGGTGCAACCACAAACATCTATTTATTCTAATACTGTCCAGTACTGCAAACACGTAACTGAGCTTTTTAAAAACCCGATGGAAAACATTCCTGTTGACACGTGGAGATGCATCGCAGTAAATGGAACCCCGTGCAAGCAGTTAATCCCTCAGTACTAATTAGAAGTCTTTGACCTTTGATTCAGCCTCACTGTATCTTAAACCAAAACTGAGAGATTAATGCATTTCGTAAATCAGCCCAACGATACAAACGCTCCAACACATGTCAGATCGGATCCCTGGCGTCCAATCATTTACACACACAGAAACACAACGTTCCTGCATGGCTGCAGCAGCTCTTTGATCGTTCTTAACTTGTTTTCCTGTTGTCACTTCCCCGTTTCTTTAAGCCCGTGTATTAGCGTGTGTAAAAATAGCGCTCACGCGGGGGGCATAGGGGGCTGCCTATTTACGACCGTACTTCACCACCACCGGAGGGATGCTAGGAAAGCAGCAGGGAATGCAAACGGCTCTGCTCCTGCTCCACCTTCCCCTGTCTTAATGCTCAGCCTCTTCCATTTTCCTGCTCCTCATCCTTCCGGATTGATCTCCCCACCCTTCATCAGCTTAAATTACATCAGCCGGTGGTTTTGCACAGAGACAAACGGGCCCTCGGGTCTCGCGGGGTCGTAATTCTCTCCAATAGCTTCAACTTTCAAAAGGTACCATGTTCAATTTCAGCCGCTGGCAAAGCCTCACACCCCCGGCCGTCGCGTTTTATTATGAATTATGACACAGGATTGATTGTTTTTTAAGTTTACAGCCCAGCTCGGTGACAGACGACTGCTTACCAATCAAACGGTGTGAAGGAGGGGGTAGATAGAAGGGAAATAACCACACAGACGGCGGCTGCAGGAGAGTCCAAGGGACTGTTTGTATAGTTCAGCATGTCAATTGGATAAGTAAATCTGTATTTATCTACATATCTGTTCATGAAGCGTCTGCAGATGATAAACACTGGCTGGGTTGTGGAGCTCTGTGTGTGTGTGTGTGCGTGTGCGTGTGCGTGTGCACTATTCTGCATCGCCACAATCTGTTAAACTGCGGGGCTTTGACCTTAAACTCCCGAGGGCTCATGGAGGTTTTAATCCAGCGATGACAGCAGGTGTCGAACCCCTTTTTTAATTTATTGTCTGTGGCACAAACTACATATTCTATATGCTGCTCTTTGCATCCGGCGCTCCGTATAATTGATCACATTTCATGCAAAACCACGGAGACGAAGGAGCTCCGAGGATCACGTCGTGTCGATGTATCGACATGCTAAGTGATGTGACGGGTAAAAAAAAATGGAGGATTTCCAAAAGCAAAGCTTAAATATCTGGACTGGGTTGTGGCGTTTTTATTGATTAACAAATGCTGAGAAACTGTATAATTGCTCGCTTGTTTGAATAAGGATGTAACTCAAAGTGACTGTAGGACTTTGTGTTTGTGCTGATAAGTTATTTTAAACCACCAGTGTAACTATAATTTGATTGCTGAAAAAGCAAAAATTAAATCACAAATGTTGTCACAAATGTAAATTTAACTGTAAGCACCGACATAAAATTCCCATTTAACAACTATGAATTGTCAGAGAGATGATTTGTTAGCGCCTCCACGAACTAGCGCTGGTCCATCTTCTCTCGTTTTACCTCTTTATATCTCAGGAGAAGATAGTGAGTCCCTTTACTCCGATTTCTCTTTGGAGGTCTTCACCCGGCACGCACACCGAGGATGCGCAGTACTTCTGTCCTTCTGCTTGAAGGACGCGTCTCACAAATCTGCAGTCGATCAGCGACTACTTAAATGACTCTATCTTCTCCAGTGCTTATGCAGTTGGCACCTTTGTGCAAGGACGAGTCCATGCGAGGTACAATGATGTCCACACAGAGCCTCAGATGATGGAACTTACATCCGTCAGACCCTCGGGGACCCTCAGGTGTAACACCAGCATCACTGTGGCGTGAAGGAGCCTGTACTCCTAGAACCTGGAGTTACGGTTAGTAACTGTCTCTCTCCAGAGCTCCTCGTCCAGCCAGCCGTCCTCCAGAGGAAAATCACTGCAGCTGCTTGGATCCACGATCTTATTTTGTCAGTCACTACAAAATGCTCGTGGCCGTAAATGAGTGTTGGAACGTCAATCAACCGGCAAATTGAGAGTTTAGATCTACTTGTTTCTCACAATGGACACGTGAACTTTCTGGTAATATGCTGCCCACTATTGGTTTGATTTTGAAATGGAACACAGCCGCTCATTCAGAACCTGATTGTGCCCTTTTGTTTAAGTCTGAGACGTCACTGAATGAAAATAAAAATAGCATGAAATGACAATCAAAACATGTCCCATCATAAAATAATGACTGTCTCTTGCTTGGAGAAGTATAAAGTATTTGTTCCTGATTAAAACTATCTGAATTACAAAGGTGCGGATCAGTTGTAGATGATATTCACAGCAGGACATGTAAATGAGCTTCTGAAAATAAACCAGGCTGTCCGGAAGCAATTAAAAAAGACAATGAATGTTTTTTACAGGAGCGTTTTTTAAATGTCAAACTCAGCTGTTTGTGACACCTGTAGTTATAATATTCAGAAATTAAGGCTGATGCATTCTCCGAGGATGATGATGGTGTTCTTCAACAATCAAATCAGAGTCTTCGGTCGAGTCGACAGTTCTTCCCTGAGTTTAGTTCACATTTGAATTAATCAGACAAACGTGTACAGTAAAAGTATTAATTCTCTATTTGATCTGCATTTGGAAAACCTTTAACATGTTTGTTTATCAGTTTGTTTTCCCGTCTGTTAACACTGCAGTCAGCACTCGGCTGACCAACCAGTAATTCTTCTCCACCCCTTCCGTCGCCATCCACCTGCCCTCCATCATCCTGTGACAGCTCCCAAGACGGCAGCCAGTCCATGTCAGTGGCCTTTTTTTTTCTTTTTTTTTTCCTACACAGCCACTCCCTACCCAGGAAACTCCCGGCATACTCTGTGCACTGAGCCAGGCCAGCGTGAGATCCGGAACGGCTAGAAAGGGCCAGGCACAAAGGGCCAGCTGCTTGCAGAGCACCGGCTCTACACAGAGCACAGCTCACTGAATGCATTGGATACTGTACATGCCATCCATCTTTTTATAGTGCGGTTATTCCAAACGAGTGGGAAAACAATGAAAACAGATTCTTTTTCAAATACCTATTCATGTATAATTACACAGGATTCACTCAAATTATCTCCCCCGGTCACATGTAATGTGTTTTCCCTTCATGACAGTATCTGGAAAACAAACGGCCGTCCACTTGTGTTTGACACGCTGCCACTTCGACGTGTAACGTGACATGTTTTGTCCAAATTAGATCCCGAACCGTCCCAACGCCGACCGTCCTGAGCTGACGTGCGCGGCGTCGGGTGACATGAAAGTGTAAAAACCGTCTTGACATGATGAGCTGCGCTGATTGTCTGCATTACCTGCACGCAGCTCAACCGAAGCTTAGAGCTGGTGGCTCGAGAAGGCGCACACACACACACACACACACACACACACGCACGCGCACGCACGAGCGCAAGCGTGCAAATACACATCACAAAGGGCTCATGAATATCTCATTCTAGAGATTTTCTAGCTGTGCATTCTCATGAGAGCTTACAGGGAAAGAGTAAGTGCAGTAAGTAACACTGCATTAGAGCAGCTGCTGATGCGGTGAGAGCTGTGAAAACAATGACAGCCATGTGAAAGCACCTGTCATACGTTTACAGTCAGTTATCTACAATATCCCAACATCAGCGCTTTCACTAAAATACACATTATTAGGGAGGCTGTTGATTCAAAGAGTCAATTATAGAGGAAGATGAAGGTTGGAGGAAGAGAATGATTGAATGCTGTTATAGGTGAAATATGCAACATGTATTTCACATGCATTTGCACATCCATGTAATTTGTGTAATATATGTTTGCTCCAGTCCAGACTTCAAATCAACATGTTTACTGAGATGATACATGCAATACACTACAATACTGTGAAACACTGCAGACAAATGTGGTTCCTCAATAAGTCCATGCTATCAATTGGCACGCTTTAAATAACCAACGTGAACATGACACCTACTCGGCAGCATCATAAATATGCTGTTAGAGGATAAATACGTTGTCAAAAAAACAGAGGAATCAGTAAAGTAACGAGTTCAAGTTCAGAGTCAAAGAAAGGGAGGGATGTTTTTTTGTTTTCTCTTTAGTCCTCGAACACAAACTATTACAATAAAAAGCTTTTCAATGGAAGCTGCTCCCCCAGGAGACTGTTGGGAAGATTCCCAAAAGGCTTTGACACAGATGCTGTTTCACAGCCTGCTTGAGAAAGCCATTAATGAAGACTATTAATAATGAATGATGCAAAATCAGAGGAAAACCCAACATGATTGCACAATGGAAATATTTCAACAGAGTACAAGCATGTGACCTGTCACCTGACCCGTCACCTGACCCGTCACCTGTCCCGTCACCTGACCCGTCACCTGACCCGTCATGTGATCACAGTTTGGTATTTGAACCAATTAAATCAAATGATGAATATGTAATAATGTGATATATAATTTAAGGTGTTTAAGTGGTCTTTAAAAATTCAACTGACTTAGATTTCTATTCCTCCACCATAT
>CAAKHC010004956.1:21480-56361 GCA_901007825.1 Macroramphosus scolopax | reverse complement strand
CCCCCAGTCCATCAAAACAACCCTGCAGAGGAACAATCACATCAGCGGTCGACATTGTTGTAAGGTCCAATTTTCAGTTGTGATAGAGTGGCTTTAAAAACTCTGAGCTGGCAGTGCTGATGCCTAAAGCACTTTAGCAGATTCTTGGTCTCACCTCACACACACACACACACACATACATGTGCACAAGCGTAGACACACACTCCACTTCCCCTTCCCGGTAAAGTACAGGATGTGCGGATGAAGAACCAAACAGGGTTTATTTTTTTCCCCCCTCTGCTTTTGCCAGAGATGCTTTATGGCCCATGCTAATACCAGAGTTCTCCTTCAGGAAAGATCACTTGATTCAATCAAGCAAGTCAATGCCTTGTAAAGTCATTACACTTTGTGCAATGTCATGTGTTCTCCAGCCGGTGGACAGTCGTTCGCTCTCTCTCCTGGCATTTGAGGAAGTGGCCGAGCAAAGCATGTGTGCCTGGTACGTCAGTGTCTATAAATAGCCATCGCCAACTAACATCAACACTCAAACAAAAAAAAAAATCAATTAGAGATGCATTTTTTACGGGCAAAACACAGCGTGTTGTCCTTGTAAACTTCTGCTCCGGGCAGATTTACTGTAAAATCAAAAACACCAGATTTATGTTCCACTGAATTAGCAGCCGTAGAAACCCGGAGGGGAAGAGATAACAAAGACACAAGGAGGGAAGATGGAGAGATTGTGTTGTAGAGATGCAGGGATAAGTTGATAAGCAGGATATCAGAAGAAGAAAGGGGGGGGGGGGTAGTGAAGTGACCTCACAGATATCAACTCCTGCAACTGTGTCACTTTTTGTTGCTGCAGGGGAAACTTGAAATATGCATGCAGGGAAGAAGGAGAGGCCGCTGAGCAAAGACAACAGTGGAGAGAAAATAAGAACAACGGTAGCAGTTTTAGAGGTATTTTAAGTGAGGATGAATGATTCAAAGAGTGGGTGCTATTTAAAGGCTGCATAAGCAAAGGTCTTACCTTCCCAAAAAGCTTGTGGTTGGTGGGACAGAAGTGAGGAGAGTCAAAGGGTCCCGGGGTGGTTGGGTGGTAGGGGTCTTGGTCCGACTCGAAGCAGGGCTGCAGGGTGGTCCAGCAGAGGGGAGGAAGGATGGAGTGACAGGGAGCAGGGAGATGGGGGGGAGAAGAAATGCTGTTTGCCTCTCCCTCCCTTTTCTCTCTCTCTTTATCTCTTTCTCCCTCCAACATGCACACACACGCAGACACACGCGCTCTGAGGCAGACACCAAAACCCAGAGTCACTCAGATAATAGGCAGAGAAAGAGTCTTTACATTTACACGCTCTGCCACAGGGGGAGGATGGGGTGAGCTCCCCTCCCACTCACCTCCAGGCAGCCAATCGGAGGAGGCGGAGAGGTGTCCTGGCAGCCAATGAGACAGGAAGCAGCCGGTGCCTTGCCCCAGCCAATAAGTGCAATAGCTCATATCCAGTTGGAGTAGTGACAATATGGAAGGAGTCATGAAAAGCTTCCCGTTTGAAGGACAGACCAAGTATTGCACTCTGGCCAGTTAGTGTGATTTAAGGCTGCAACAGACATTAGAGGGATGAGATTCTGGGCCACTTAACTCACCACAGTATCACTCGGCACGCTCCCCAGAAGACCAGACAAAATCACAGCAGCCGAACAAGAAGAGGTTTCAGCCAGCTTGAGAAGTACTCATGTAAGACTGCATGCAGGCAGTGTGTACTCACACCTCAGCATACGTACAACACATTAATCTCCTGCAGACGTCAACAGCCTTTGTCAGAGAATAACATTTGTAGAGCAGAGTGTGAAAGGTCAGACTGCTTTTTTTTTTGTGCTGTATGTTCACTAAAGAGCAGCTTCGCTCCGAGAAGTCTTGTTTTATTTCCCCCTGCTCCATTGATGGTTCTGGCAAGCACTCAGCTTGATAAATGATCAATGGGTAACTGTCAGATTGAGGAATGAAAGGCACATCAGGATTCTCCACAGGCAAGTGAACAAAACACCAGTTATAATGTTGCATCAAAGCCGGCCGTGCTTTTCGTTCCCTTTGTCAGCGTGTACGTTTTTGGCAACGTGCTGAAAACGGGTTGATTTTTAGTGGGATGGAGAAGATTCCTCCGGGGCTGCCAGAGGAGGGTCGGCAGTGAGACCCAGGGTTCTCCATGATGGTCCACGGCTTCAATAATAACTTCACTCTGAAAGGACACGAATCCCTTCAGAGGATTTTTTTTCCAAACTGTCATTCAGGGTGCAGGATGGAGTCTGTCCCAGCATGTGGTCGACGAGAGGCAGACAGACTCCCCGGACAGATCGGCATCTGCAGGGCTGACACACACAGACAAATAAAATCACACATTCACGCCTCTGTGCACTTCAGTATTTCCAATTCACCCAACCTGAATATGATTTGGATGTGGATGTTACCCGTGTGACTTCCCTGCAGTCCTCGATACCATCTCCCACACTAACCCACCAGCCCGTCTGTTACCATGGTCTCACGACATATTGATGGATGTCAGCATTAACTCTGCTCTGCACCCCAACGGTCCCTTTCAGTGTGTTGAACCTACAGAGGACTACCGGCGACGCTGCAGCCTCCCTACGGCTTTACTGAGCTTTACACTCCCTATAATCAAATAACACCCAGCTCGTTGTTTATCTGCTCTTCCTGTTCGTGTCATAGAAGACACGACTGTGCACTGATGGGCATCAGTCAACGAGATGAGCGACTAGCAGGTGAACATTGTGTAGCATTTAGAAGTCTGCAGCCAGAAGACAACATCTCCATTACTGTTGGACCAACCCTTGAAGATCCTTGCCAAACATTCATTAATGGGTAATGAATATGCAATGCTCTCGATGCACAGTGGATCCAGTGTAAAGTGATGTTTTTCTTCACTTGTCTCTCCTTTGTTTGCCGTTTCGTATGATTTACAGAAGCTGTAAGAAAATAGTAAATAATTCATAGTTTTCCAAAGCTGACTATTGTTTTTACTGGTTTGATTTACTGCACAACAAATAAATCAAGCAGATTTAAAGAACTTAAAAACAGTTCATAAATACATTTCATGCTGCAGGTCCCTAAATCGCTGCACTGTGGCTCAGCCATGTATTCTCTCTCTCTACTCCCCCCCCGCCGCCCCCCTTCCTCCTTGTCTTCCCCTCCTTCACTGACCTCCTTGCTTCATGAATATGAGCTATTGTGTGTGTGTCCTTGTAATTGCCCTTGTACCTGCATGTCCCCCCTCCTCTGCTAATATCTGCTGTTTGATACCTGAGCTCTTCCCCATCGTCTCGGGTCTACATTATTTATAAGGTCAATAAGTATTGGTATCAGTCCGATATTGAGTGGGAACGCTGTAACCAGCAACCACAATATGGCCGCTCAGTGGTCATGGAAAGGATCCCTGCAGGGACCGACGTGTGATAGGACGAGAGGTGTTGCTGGCAGACAACAGAGAGGTTTGCCAGTAGAGCCCACCACCTCTGATCAAAGCCTTTTTAATTTGTTCAACAACGCCTCAGGGTACACAACCTCACTTCTTTTCCAATTAGGTGGAAACAACGCTGATGATTTCAGAAGGATCAATTGACTGATCGAGAAATAACTCATGATAGAAAACAAATCATTGCTTCCTCCCTGCACTGTTGCACCCAGAGCCATGCAGACACGAGAGAGTAAAGATCTGCTGTTTCGTGACATCATCAGGCAGCGTAACGCATCGATAAGGTTTGTTTGTCCAAGCAGATAATTCTGCAGAAGGGACTCCATCATGAAAACGACAAACCTGAAGAGAAAAGGATTGCTGTACTTTTTGAAAGACTTTATTTGAGACTAAATGTAGAGACAAAGGCACGTTGAGGAGGAGGAGGATGCTCGAACGACTGCAAGCCATGAAATTCAAAGACCCAAGAGAAAAGCTAAAGTGTTGCCAGGACAACGCTTTTGAAAGAATCCACTCTGGCATCCTTGTGATATCAATGATATCAATGAAATGTATCAAGCAGAAGAAGAAACAGCCACCAAAAGATAATCAGCAAGAGACGACAACACAAACATGATTCTTACCCGAAACCCAAAGAGGCTCACGGGCTGAAGTTAAGAGAGTGAAACGTCTGAAGAGCAGGCATGAGACAGAGATGAAGTCCCACGCTGACAAGTTGAACAAGGACCTGCTTTTGATCCAAACTCTGAAGGATGACCAGGAAGCTCTCTGTCGGAGGATGGCGAGACAGCTGACAGCCATCCAGAGAGACACTCTGAAGATGGCTGAGTCTCTTCATGAAGAGGTGAAGGACCTGAAAGCTGCCATCAGTCAGCAGTCTGCAGCTGAGCTTGAGGCAGAGGGACAGAGAAATGCTCTCCTCAATGAAGAACTGCAGAAGAAGTCTTCAAAAAGTGTGGAACTGCTGAAAATCAGGCTGAGATCGAGTCTCACACATTTGGAGCCAAGGAGGATCTGCATAACGTGAAGGCCGACCAGGAAGTTCTTTATCAGAAGAGGCCACAGGAGGCAGCGGCCGCACAGAAGAAGACCTTAGTGGAGGAGCGTGTTCAGAGCCAAGTAGAGGAGCTCAGCGAGCAAATGTCACTTCACCTTGAGCTCTTGGCAGAGCTTGAGGCTGAGAAGGAGCCGCTTGATAAGCTGCCAGAAGAGTTGTGCAGTCAGGAGATGGAGTCCCTCCCAAACGCACCAGCCGTTGAACTCCATGAGGAGACCGGAGGGCCTGAGGAGAAGCTGCCGGAGGAGGAGGAGGCATTTTGGAAAAGACGTCGACACCTTCTGTGCTTCAGGAAACCAGAAAGGTGTCAGATTGAAGGGAAACACACAAACTTGCTCCTCTAAGTGAAGCTTGAATGAAAGAAGGATTCGAAAGAAAGAGAAAAACCAAAAACATAAATCAAATTAGATTGAAAAGAAAATGGTATTAGAAATAGATCAATCAAAATGAAAATATGCATCTACTACATTTACATCTATTTACATGTAAATGCATCAGATTTGACTACATGTCTAATATTTGATTCCCATCCAGACTCAGATGAGGTTTCTCTCCGGTCATCATTGACTCACACAGCTTCGACCTCCCCGTCCTCAATAATGGATGAAAAATAACAAGATGTCACATCCGTGTCTAGTCAAGCTGTTTGAAGTGCGCTGAGGAAATTCAAGATAAAGTGATGCAGATCTTCACATTACTCCCCTTAGGATCGGCATTTGCGGGGGCCCCGAAAATCAATGGGGCTGTCAAAACGTGAGAGCATCATAACAATGTCGGTTGTGCACCGGCACGAGCGTGGCGTCAAACTGTCAGTGAAGTGACGAGCAACATCTAGAAGTGTGTATAAAACGTGTCTGAATCATGACTCCTGAAAAGAAACACGGTGTCACGGTTATCTGCATCGACACGACATACTCACATGCATCTTAACGATTTTAAATCACCTCGTGAATGTGCACTACGTCTCCGGACAAATCCAATCAGCAGGAAATCTACTGCAGAGCCATTTATAGCAAAACAGGGCAGAGGGGTCACATAATCCAGAGGCAACACTGTCATCTACAGTGGCATAGTTTTACAGAGGGGGGACTGATACAAGCCCCGTCTGCGTGCGACTGCAAGAGGAAGAGACATAAAAAATTCATTAGAAGATGGAAGGAGATGTCACATCGAATATGTAGCCGGCTGCAGTGACGGCCATGGGTAGTGAGCTGTGTCAGGTCCGTGAGGCGGCTGTGAACGCGGCACTGGGGACATGCACGGGGTGAATCCTCCACGACACCATCACGGTGGTCTCCTCACGATGGATATCGACATGTATTTGTTTTTGAAAAACTCCTGATAAGAACTGTTTTTATGATTTTTTTTTTCATGGCAAGAGATGACTTACTTTTCAGTAAGTATATAATATAGTAAGTGATATTATCATCCATTAAAATGCATGAATATATATTAAACCATAGTATGAATTATATAAAGGCAATCAGTGATAGAAGATAAGGATTTGTTGGTCCTCTGCATCACTTTTTACTTACCTATGAGACATACATACTTACCTTTAAGACTGTTTAATCAGCATTAAACCGGCAGGAAGGGGCGTCTTACATTCCAAATGTTAAGGTGAGAAACACACCGGGATCGGTGGTAAAGAAGCAGCAGGTATAATCAAGTGGTCAGACGCACGTGTTAACAATACCAGGAATATCCGTTCTACATAACATCCTGCTCATCAAATATTTAAAGACGGGAGAAAAATAGGCTTAAATGCCAGAAGATCCACTCTGGGATTTAAAGACTCGGAGAGTGTTACTCATTACCCATGGAAATGTCAGATAAATGTGAAAGCCTTGCAGCAGACCTTAAATACCTCAGACACTACCCAAATGTTGCTGTAGGCCTTTTTACTACCGTCGGCATTTTAACGTTGCTTTAGGCCCCGGGGCTACACAGGGTTTTTCGGGGGGGGGGCCAACTACAGTAATGGGACAAATAATAGGGTCATAAAGATGAAAGAATGGGAGTGAATAGATAACACGATCCATGATGTTCGGATGAACTCAAAGGATATAAAGTCTGACTCCATCGTCAAGCTCGCCTCAAGTGCACTGACGAAGGAAACACTCTGGTGTCGGAGGACACCGCAGTGCGCTGGTCAGACGCACCGGAAACCTCTGTGATCGTGACTTCCTTGGTCCCCGTGTTCGTCATCATGGCACTATATAAAATGTTTTGAAACATTTTCCTAAGCTGATGTCTCCGGAGGCTCCTGATGCTCAGTCGGAGGCCTCGGACTTAAGCCCCGGTAAGCCTGTGCATTAAGGTGCCATTGCCTGCTACCCTTTAATTGGATGGACAAACAGGATGGTCGAGTTAGAGGCAGAATAATATACAGCCAGCAATCTCAATAAATGTTATTTATTTATAATGAGGTTAGTATTACACTCCAATAAGGAAGATTATATCTGAGGTAAAATGCACTCGAGGGTCATGAAACCAAGCGTCTTTGTAGCGACCCTGTGAGAGCACAGTCGAGGTAATTTTAGATTGTGACCGTGAATCACCAGCAAAGAATAAACACAGACCAGAGATCTGACAACCGTGGCTTTTCATGTCCGCCCCAAACGTAATTAAGCCCCCCAATATCTGCTCGTCACCTTGTTGTATCATTACTGTCGCGGGATCATTTTTCTGTACTTACTTATTACTTAGCGCCCACTAAATATAGCCTTCCTCGGGCATCCAGTGTGATTGCACTCCCCAGTAAAGCCAGCTGTGGGTTATTACATCCCGGCCCCCCACCCAACCCCCACCCACTCTAACCTCACTCAGGGAAGAAGATGCAAATAGATAATACGCCGCTTTTTTCCTCACGACTTACTAAACCAAGTGCACAGAGGAATTAGACAGGAGCTAGGATGCTGGTTATTCTCTTTTTAACCAGGGACGTTGCTGTGACACTGAGCCCCTCACTCAATTAATATAAGCCATACAGCACTGGGGAGGCGGCTCGGGGGGTTGACATGTTTGAGAGGCAGATTTGATGAAATGGAAGGGGGGGGGGGGCTGCATTTACAGATTATTTTAAGGAATGCTCGTTTTTTTTATTACTGGGTGTGCGTATGGATAAATCTGGGCCCATCAGTTACGGTCGATACACAGATGTCAGTACAGATGATAACTTCAGATGTTTTACACCCAAACTTCTGCATTCATTTATAGGAAATATACCTGACCAGGACAAAGTTTGTGACCTGTCCCCTGCCCTCTTTATCTTATTACCTTATTGTTTATTAGCAGAACGGGATGATATCTTACAAATACTGTTGTGTTATAGAATCTGTTGCATACATTGATTAAGGGGCGTTGAATTGAGCGTTAAATATGACTTTTAAACTCTATTAATATTTGTAGTCAATGGTTTTTGTCAGCAGTGTCATGATTTCTGCTAAAAAAGGTCATCCAGCCGTAAGTTATGAAAACTTTTCTCGGCAATGCTTCTAATAGATTCTGCTTCCTGTTGCAGTTTGACTTTCAGAAACTCTTTTTCTTTAAAAAAACTTTCCTTCAGCACAGCCTGTATGAGAATAAACTCACCATGAGCATTGTTTTATATTTGCCTATATGTACTTAAATACACCTATCTGCTGTATATTTGTCATTTAGATGTGCTGAATCAGTAGAAGAGGAAACCCACGGTTCACATGTAAAGAATGAACGTCATCAGTCCTTTGAAGGATGAGCTGGATGAAATCTTTATAGGTAGAAAATAAAGATAGTTTATCTACTTCCCTTCTTGCCAGATCCTAAAAATCTTTCATAGAAAAACCTAATGACGGATCAGATGAATCATGAACTGAACGCAGCTCCTCTGCATTATTTAAATGTATATTCTATATCAACCAGACACATCATAGACAGATAGAGGATGGAGGTGTGTTCTTGTCCCTGGTTAAACTCAACACCCTGAATCAGCACAGTCCCGATGTGGCCAGCAGTCAACAACACCATCGATGCTGCTCGATAGCTCGGAGGTGGGGGTCACTTGTTTTATCGACTCTTCACTGAATAAGATGTCCTTCCATCAGGGAGTGGAGGTGTGCTGGGCTCTACCCTCCAAACCACGAGTCAGATCAATTAACACATTCCCAATGAAGCCATGTGTGTGTGTCCAACACGTACACCTGCGACCAAGTCGACAAGGCTCAGAGGGAGACGACCCACATCCCCCACATGCCTCTGACATTGGTTTACAGCGTTTCACTTATTTTGACTGTAGTGCTGATATGTTCCATCCATGCATCTGTTATTGTTCCACACACTTCCAGTGTGAGAAGGAGAGTTTTATGCATCGACCTAACCTAAGATCCAACACAGCCCCGCAGCCTTGATACGTTAGGTTAAAGAAGCACGTGACATACAAGGGTCTGAGTACCCGAGGGCCCTCACTTCTAGATCAGCTAAGGGCAAGAACCACGCTGAACCTCTTCCTGTCGAGGGCAGGAGGAGGTTATTGGGGCGCCGGTTCTGCTCCCATGCGAGCGAGGAAGAAACTGTAATTGGCCAACCTCAGTATCTTTTCCTGCAGGAGTGGACACACCTCTCGAGCCTGTTAAAGATTCTTTGACTGCTGCACAATGACGTCACCTCTACCTAGATGCTCAGAGACGGCGTCAGCCTCACGATGAGCTCCTCAGATGAACCACATTATCTGAACGATTGCTGTATTTTCTCATTATTTGATCTAGTTGTTGAATGGCAACAATCATTCGAAGATATGTAACATCCTCTGCGACGAATAGAGCAGTGGGCGGGCTGCTTGTCCACTTACCACCTGAGTGTGAGCAACTTATGGTGGGCACATCATTTTAAAGTAACCACCAAAATGAGGCCAACTCTGAATAATTCAAATTAATCTACTTAATCAAATATGATCATGAAACGCCTTCTAACTTTAAAGCCCAGATTTAAGGGGATTTCATAAGCCACAGTCGATGACTAGTGACCTAATTCAGTGCTCTTTTAAAAACCCACTTTACATGAGGACCTACAGCCAGTGTGCGCCGGCTGCCTGGTAATTTCATTTAGAGACGTGCCAATCTTGACACGTCGGGCGAGCGAGCGGCGTCTTGACTTGTCAATTAACTTCCAAATCAATGTGTTGTCACATCGATAAAATCAGTGATTATCCTGTTCAATATTTATGGAAAATATACTGTATATACTGCATTCTACTGTATATCGGCTACATGCCAATATATTAAAATCTATTTATAATACATTCTAAGGCGATGATAAATTCAAGGTTAAATGGAGCTGACTCAGAGGTGCTGAGTGACTGTGAAGGCTAACAGATGATGTGTTTTAACCTCATCTGGCGACATGGATCTGAAGTCGAGTCAGAGAGGAGAACATCAAAGCTGCTGACCGATGCGTGTCGAACCCACAGCGATCTTCATAACGCTGCTTCATTGTTTTCGGCTAAAGGAAAGAATTCTTTCCCCTCCATTAAGGTCGTGCAGACCGATGGACCGTGCATCGCATAAATTGTTGTGGTTGAAAAGAGTTTTATTCAGTGCCTGGGAGAAACAGTTACAGCACAGTGGGTTATAAAATGGAAAACCACAGGTCAGGTGGAGACATCAGGTTGGTCTCTGAAATTCAATGCAAGGCTTCAAACCTGTTGTTCCTGGGACAGCTGTCACTCCGACCGAAGATTAGCAGTGCGACGATCATTTCCAGCGAGTCTCGAAGAAATCAAAAGTCATCATTTTGATTCATAAGGTTCAATTTCATCTTGGGGAATCTGGACGTGGGATTAAATCCATGACATCGGTCCGACAAGGTCACTGCGTCTGAATGCACTTGTGTAAGAGTGTAGCAGCTGTTTACGTGTCTGTAGAATATACAAAAGGAATTGTTCACTATGTGAGTTTATTTTTGTGAGAAGCAGTCGTCGTTGTGTGATAAGGCACGGTGATCAGAAGCCCTTATGAAAAAAAAAAACAGTTACACAATCGGAATAAAAAAAAAAAAAAAATGAGGGTTTAGGGCAGTTTGTATTTATCAAAATCATTTGTTTGTCCTTACATAACTTCATTCAAAAATAAATATCTATTATCTTCTTTAAATCTAAAATAGTTTTCGCTGTACCTTATTGTAACCCACGTATCTGAAATTAAACTGGAAATGATCAAGACATAAAAACAAACAATAGGATGGATATAGCAATTTTAAAAACAGTTCAAAAAGGTAAAAATTGATAACATAAAAAAAATTAACAAAAATGCGCACAAACGACAAACATGTAATAAACATTATTTTTTTTATAAAATGGATACAATTAGAGAACATGTACTGTAGCTTTTCCGCTTTTGTTGCACCCCTTGGAGAAAATATGTGCCAATGCCCCAGAGAAAAGGGACCCCTCTGTCCGACCCGTCTCTTTGGCGTTCGTGGAGGGGAGGAGCAGACAATCCAACGTGCCTCTGCCAGGCGGTCAGCCCGAGGGCAAGTTCAATGGACGCCACATGTTCACAAGGCGTGATGTCAGGGGGTGAGAGAAGCGTGTCTGCTTGGACATTAAAACTGTGTTAACTGGGGCCCAAAACACACAAAAAAAAAAAAATAGAGGATGGACGGCATCTTTATTTTTTGGATTGTGATGTGACGGCGTTCTCGATGCACAGGACGATGTGGGAGCTGGAGCAGCTGCTGGACTGATGCTGTAGGAGGTGGCCGCTCCTTAGTGATGATGCCAGACCGGTCACGGCGCGGTCGCCTGCCCGCCATGTTTCACAGTAGTGATCTGTTTGCCGATGGCCTTTGTTGCTTGAACCGTGCCAGACCAATTTTTCTGGCCTGGGGGGGGAAAGTGAAAGCAAGCAGAGTTACAGATAAAGAAACAACAAAGTACGACAACACTGCATGTATGTTAGCAGTACAAAGAATACTGTATCACAAGTACAATAGTTGTGCAAACAAGCTCACGCCCACTTAACGACGACTCACCATGCACTGTCCCTGAGGGTATCCCTGCCGTCAAACGAGTAAATTGGTACATTCTCTCTCATTTTGTTCACATTGTCACTGAAGATGGACTCCCAGCTGCTGTAAAGAACTTGGTCCTGCATGGAAAAGAAATAATTCATCAATTCTCATTTCTACTATGTTCATCACGGAACAGCCAGATGTTTACTGGAGTTCATCTTCATAACAGTCAAAAGCATGTATGATAAACCACATTAACGACCCGCCAAAGCTTAACTTGAACCTGGTAATATCCTCCCTTCCCCAGCATCTTACCTTCAGGTTCAAAATAGGGACGTTGTCCCTGTCCGACCTGCGGACGATGGTGTAGAGGTCCTGAAGCTTGGAGGACAGGAAGGCTCTGAAGGTCCCCTGCAGGCCGACAGCACGGGCCTGCTGGAAGCACAAGAAGTCTGCCCCTCGGATTCCTCGCATGTTACCAGTTTGAGGGGCATTCAGGGCGATGATATGTAGCTGGTGATGGAGACACAAGGGTTTGGTATTATAGACTGGTTGGTATTGACCTTGTGAGTATGTTTGTGTCTACAAGGAAACACACTGCCTAGAAACATCTACTATGGAAAGAACTAACACAGAGTTGTTTTTTAGCACTGGCAGTTTTTTCTGGTTTCTGGACCGATTCTGTCATCGCCATAGTGACACAAACTCTACTGCTGGTCAAAATGACAGAATTGACGTGGTTGGGAAGTTGGCAGAATGTTAAGATGTTGGCTGGTCGTGATCCCATCCCAATATGTTCTCTAGTTTAACCTACTTTATAAAATTCAAGGCATGTAGCTTCAAGAACCTTTAATTATAGAAGACGCCAATAAACACGCTACAATCTCAGTAGGATTACTGTCTTTCGTCCTTTGCTGCATCCTTCTCACCAACTCCTCCACCATCGCTGATCAGATTATGATATATGAGTGTGGCTTCATATCAAATTATTCTGTAATTAAATAAACATCTAAACATAAAGTCTTTTAAGTTAATTTTGAGTTGTTTGTTTTTTGGAGGTGGTCCAGCTCTACTCACGCCTGATGCAGATGTGCCCACATGCACTGCAGGCTGCACCACAGGTGGGTTGGGTCGACGCTGGGGAGTGACAGGGTGTCTGTTCTCTGTCTGCTGGGTGACCAGTCTCCCATCTGTGTGTCCTGAGTGTCGTTGGTCGGGGAACCTGGGATCATACTGTGGGGGGTATCTGGGGTCGACAGGTGGGTGTGGTGGAGGCTCGATGGGTCGGGTGGCAGAAACGTCCTGAGAGTAATGGCCCGCTCCGTTGCTTTGGGACTGGTCCTGGGACTGGGGGTACAAGATCACGGGTGGAGGCTGCGCCTCTGCTACCTCGTTCTCCTTCAAAGGAAAACAAAGAGGTTGAGAAAGGACAAAATAATCAGTGAATGTCGAGAGGCAAACCAGTCAAATATGTTATATCCTCCTTCTGTGTGGGTCCAACCTACCAGATCTCTGAAGAAGGGGCTGTACCCACCGAGCTGTGGAGGAAAAACACTTGGAGATCAATCACCGAACTAAATGAAGGAACAGCACCTTTCAACCATTAAACATCATGAAGTGATTGTGGAAAATCCTTTAGCTTCTGACTTCATTGGTCTAAGATATGTTTGTCCCTGCTCTCCACCAACTACACTGTATGTCCCTGGCTGTGAGGAAGATGACGGTACCATGACTTGTCGTATTCCATCGCGGACTCTTAAATAGAGATCTGCCTTGTCTAGGATGTAGATGAGGCTGCCCTCCGCCTGGCGCCTGGCAGTAGCAATCATGGTGTCGTACGACCTCAGAACTGTAACCTGTGGAGTACAAATACACGACATGTTTCCCTTTGGTTGAACATACATGAAATAATTACTGAACGGCTGCAAAGTGGGTTTAATGTGAGACAGTTGTGACCAGCCTTGATGACAGCGACAGGGTCAGACCACAATCCTTCTGGTTGGTTTAGTGATGGAAACCAAGCTGGATAATATTGTCGTTAGGAGGATCATTACAATGCAGTGATGACACTCACCCCAGATGAGAGACCAGGACTTCCAGGTGACCCAGGAGGACCAGGAGGTCCTGGTAGACTGACAGCTTTAAAGTGAAAAAACAATGGTAAGTAAGATAAACGGTCGTGTTCCTTCACTTCTCTACAGGCTCTACATGTGTTATATTCATTTACAGAGCCCTTCCTTCAGGATTGTATTATTCAGATCCCCTGGAGCACTGAACTAACACTCACGTTGGTTGGGCCTATAGGCTCCAGGTAGAGAGGGAGACCCTGGCTGTCCTGGAGGTCCAGGTGGACCAGGAGGACCTTGACGGCCATCATAACCAATTCCTGATGCCCCTGGGGGTCCCTGGGGTCCAGGAGGGCCCATAATGGTATCTCCTTTTGGACCCTAACATTGAAAGGAAACATAATTTTTTAAAAATATCCAGGAATCCCACCCCGCTTGACAAAATGGGATCTGGGACCTGAATATTTGCACATCTTCTACTTGGACATTTTTCACTTGGAACTTACCGGAAGACCCGGTTTACCAGGGGAACCTGGTGTGCCTTGTGCTCCTCCAAAACGTGGGTCATAATATCCACCACCCGGCTCTCCCTTCTCTCCCTTCCCTCCAGGTTCTCCGTGCTCTCCCTTCAGTTCGTTCTGTTGGAAACGTCATGATGTTGATGATGATGTTGTTCTTGTCCAGCCCTCCGACAGAGCTGACTGGAGGTTTATCATCAGACTAGATGCAGTGTGTCTCTAGTTGTTATGTCTTTACTGTTGGTGACCCGACTGTCCCGGTCAGTGAGTGTCAGGTTTGATCTGACTAACAATGTTCACAGTGATTAATGTGGTCGTTAATCTTCAGCCGTCACTGTGACAGATGTATTCCTCAGTAACAGCATCGCTGCTGTTTTCATCAAAATCTGACAAGGAGGAACTTTAACGACGACCTGTACTGAACATTCTTCACCGAAACTCTAATATACAACTAGTATTTTATATCACTTACTCATTAGTTCTTATTTCTGACGAGTCATCTAGGCGTGTACTTATTCATTTGTTATTATATTTTATAAATGAACCGAACAGTATTGCTGCTGTAAAAATGTAAATTTCCCCGTCGTGGGACGAATAAAGGTTTATCTTATCTCGTCTCTTAACTTATCTTATCTCTTATCTTATGTTATCTCTTATCTTATCTTATTCGTATCAAACCTCAAAACATATCTGGTCCACACAGTTACACCATAACAACACCGACATTCCATGTCCGATTAACAATGTTTACTTACTATTTGATAACTTATTTCTCATATTAATCTAAATGCCTAATAAAGTACAACAACTTATATGACTTCTTCAAACCAACTTAACATGTAAACCTGTTAAGTTGGACCCACAGTCGTGTCCGAGTTGTGAATGCTGTGTAACTAATGAAATGAATGATGGCTGGATTATATTTAGTTTATATTGAACATGATGTCTCACTGTCACACTGCCTTTACTTACTGGGAGACATTAACCTTGTCATTGATTGATTTATTAAAGAAACTCTTCTTTTCCTTTAGTGAGAGTACTTTGTGTTTAAAAGAGTATTTTGGTGGAAAGTTTCTTTCTTCTTTCTTTATCGTACCAGGATGAATAATCCCTTCAATGAAGTCTAATCTGGATCCTCTGTGTCTGTTTTCACCTAAGATGAATAGTTGTCAGGAGTAGATTATAAAGCCTGTACAGACTATGAGCAGGTAATCATCCATCTGTGGATAGTTTATAGTCCAGGAACACGTGTCTGTTACATTCTTACCTTGAATGCGTAAATGTCAAAATTAGAGGCTGTTCCTGCAAAAACAAAATTCTTTCGTGAGCACGTTTTTAGAAGCGTGAGATATACTGTATATTCACGAAGATTTTAATCAAAGTCAAGGATTACCTGGGATCCCCGGAAGTCCACGTTCACCGTGCTCTCCCTTCTCCCCTTTAATTGCTACAGTAAAACATGAATATTTCACACTGCGGTTAGACGGTATCACACAGGCAGCTGATGTCGGCGCTGCAGAATTGTTAGCGCCGTGTCTGATAGTAATGTCTTCTGTGTTTTTACCAGCTCATTCCTCACATCTAGTAAGACTTGACAGCTTAATCTCTTGACAATAAAGTGTATATCCCCTTCAGGCTGAGGCAGCTGGATCAAACTGAAATTACGATAGAACTGTTTATGTCTCCAGACACTTTAAACCCCCGTCTAAATCTCTTTCTTGCCTGGCACATTTGCTAAACTTCCTCATTTGATCCCTCTCTTTGAGCTCTTCTTTCCTGTAGTATTACGTATTGGCAGAGAGACAACAGTGTGAGGAGGGAGGTCGTACCTGGGTAGTTCCTGGATGTGTCATCGTAGCGCTGTAGACAAAACAAAAATTAAATGCTCAGAGGTGCAATTCCCACCACAACAAACAGAGCAGGTGGACAGAGTACAGCCTGGTTGCTCATTGATATACAAGGTTCGGGATCTCATATACTCACATTGAAGCGATCTAAAGGAATAGCTGCCCCGGCTGGTCCAGGTGGTCCAGGTGGTCCAGGTGGACCGGGAACTCCCTGATGAAAACAGTTGTTAACTCTTTGTTTTTGTCTGATGTGTGGACACAGAATGTTTCCCCAGTAGGTCACTTTATTTGATACCTGTCCAGTCAGTTTTATCTAATGTGGGTATATTAAAAAACAACCCCGAAGCTACGATAAATAACAGACAATAGTATCATGTTAGTAGAGGGAAAGGTAAGTATTCTTCACAATGATTTTGAACGTCACTCAGTAAAGTTGGGTCTGTTGCAGGATGGGTGACAACTACTTGAATTAATGTCAGGTTGCATTAACAGGGGCTTTTAGTGCCAATAGCAGCTATACACTAACATGACTTGAAGGAGTGAAAGTAAGTAAACGGTCTTTGACACTGTAAGCCTTACTGAGGCTTTTGGTAATAATACTCATACTTACTGGGTAGCCGTAGCCAGTGCCGACCGCTGTCTCTCCTTTCTCGCCCTTGTATCCGTTTACACCAGGGCGACCCTGAAGTAAGAAAAGTGATGAGTTAGCTTTGTCAATGTGATGTTCAACGGGGCGGAAATGTGGCTACAAAGTTATATAACAGGTCAGAAACTGTAAGTAGTACATTAAATAGTATCTATCCAACTAAGTGAATTCATTTCACATTCAAGTCGTATGACTCACCCAACCACTCATGCATGTTTCTGAACTTCACAACAAGACAGATAAGATGTACCAATTAAAGTTTACTCACAGGTCTTCCAGGCATTCCAATTTCACCCTTTAATCCAGCAGGCCCGAACTGGCCCTGCACAGATAAAGATCGGATTAGAAGACGTAGTGGAGGTAAGTGATCTGAGTAAAGAAACACCATCGTAGAACGACGGCCTCACGGTTGTTTGCCTCCAGCAAGGACGGCCAGAAAAGTGTTGTTGCAGAACTTTATGATGTCACATTAGTGTTGACCTTTGACTTGTTTGATAATCAATCTCATCATTTGATCATCAAACAAATCAGTTCATCCTCCAGTCCGAGTGGAGTTTTTGTGAATTACTTTAAATAACTTATTTAGAAGATATTACATTGATGAGGAATGAGAAACAATCTCACACGTTTTTAGCTAACCTGCGTTTGTACATGAAGTCATACAGAATGTAAACACTCACAGGAGGTCCGGCAGGTCCAGAAGGTCCTTTGTCTCCCTGCATGCAGGTAAGAAGTACAAGATTATTAATGTCAATTCAGACATAGAGAGAAGCAACATGTATACAAGAGATGTTGGTGATATCATATGCATCTTTGTGTGTGATCGTGTGTGTCAGAGAGAGACATCACACATAAAATTCCACATGTAGACGGTCCAATGCAGTTGAACTCACCTTCAAACCTGACAGCCCGTCCAGATACTGAGGATTCCCATCAGGACCAATGATTAAACCTGGTTCCCCTTTCTCACCCTGCAAAGAGAACAACAACGGCTCAGTTCCATTCATGTGTTTCCATCAGATCAATAGCTGACAGACAAACAACAACAACAACAAACTGTCGCTTTAGGTTCACGTCAGTATATTTGAACTTACCTTCACACCATATCCTGGGGGGCCTGGGTCTCCTACGTCACCCTTCGGCCCCATCGGACCCTGCAGGACAGAGATGATTTAAGAGATCAGAGGAAGCTTCATTTAGCCGCAGGTAAGTCTTTGCTCCACTAGATCAATTCAAGCCAACATCATCAGCCATCAGGTTTGTCTCCTTCTCCTTGAATTGATCCGAATGTAGATGCATTTTGTTGATGATTTTTTCTTTGTCAATGCACATTAATAATACAACTGTTGGAGACTTACAGGGAATCCAGCTTGACCAGGCAGACCAGGTCCTCCCTGTTACAGGAAAACAGACTTACGTTACAGATGATGGCGTGTTGTAAAATGCAGGTTGTAAATCAAGTTCAGAAGGAGAATGCTACACATAAATGACTTCTCTAATATATTGTGCTTGATAAAGTGCATTGCCATGCAAATGCATTGAAATCTAACTCTGCTGTACCGTCTAACGTTTAACTCTTAAACACACCTATCAACCACGACATCAGTATCAAACTCATCATGCAGTGTTTTGGCTTCATGTATCATCATGTAGATTTCAGTATATACCTGACTGCCAACGCTGCCAACAGCCCCGTCAACCTGTTATCACACAAATGAAACAAATGAGAGGAATTAAGATGAACACATTTTTCTACTACGAATTTGTTTATCAGTTGGGAGGCTGATAGTGTCACAGGTCTGTGTGGTGTCTGTAACTTACATTCTCAGATGGCTGGTAGATGATTTGTCCTGGCGGTCCAGGTGGACCCGGCGGTCCTGGGAGTCCGGTTCCATCTCGACCTGTTTCACCCTAAAACCACAGACGTGCAGACAACAGATAAATACCAGCTGCTCCACTGCCAAAGATCTTTAGTCTAACATTAGTCCAGTTAAATAGAATACCATTAAATATACAGAATATTGAATTTCTCGAAAAAATTAACTGAGAAACTGAAACATCCAAGAATTAACTACAGACTACCAACAGGAAACTTTACAGTAGGAACGTGCTTGTTTCTATACTACGTTAGACCACCTGTCTTTGCAGGGAAAAAATAATAATAATAGTAATCAATACGGTACGTAGGGTTTAAAACATAGAATAATATTCACCTGCTCTCCTTTCTGACCACTTGCACCCTTTTGCCCCTGTAACATGAAGATGGACAGAAAAGACACTTAAATAAAGAGGAACATTAAAGACATTAAAAGCAGCAACTCCACAACATCAGAGGAAGAAGAGCAATCCACGAGTTTTAATTCATAATCAATTGTAACATGTAATAACGTTCCAACAGAGATTCTGTATTATATTAAACATGCAACATCCTCATTTGATCAACATCAGTGATCCCACCAGCAGATCATTGCATTCCTCCAATGATGTCATTAAAGGATGTTTCTCTTTTATACCAGCAATTCTTAAAGCAGCATGAGGCAAGAAAACATGTGAAAACTGCTTTTTAATGAGTTTTCTTTCCTCTCTGTTGTTTAAGCTGTGTTTTTTATATCTATAGAAATTAGCAAAAACAGCAAAAATGATGCAACGAATGAGATCATAGTTCAGGTGTGGTATCATGACGAGCGCTGTTTATTTATTTGTTAGGAATTTAACTTTACAGAGAAGCCATTTAAAGTATGCAATCTGGTAAATCCCCAGGACCAGATGCTTTCCCAGTTGTATCTATGCAAGAAAGCAATGCAGCTACACCCATTGTTACAGACTAGGTTTACTGAGTAACACTGAACTGGGCATCTCTGTGAAACCCTGAATCAGGCCTCTATTTGTGTCCTGCACACAAAGGGCAGGAACTATATAGGCCAACTTCTCCTTTGAATGTGGATTACAAAGTCTCATGCAGTTGCCTGATCAAACCAGCTTTATTAGAGGCAGCCATCCCCACTTCAATATTTGTCTGCTCTGCTGTTCTCCACATTCACACTCTTGGTCGTAAACTACTGAGCTTGTTATACCCTGACATGCCGAGAAGGTTGTTGAACGGGTGGAGTCGGGAGATTCATTTATGTCTGTGAGACATGTGGACGTCCCTTTGTGACATCTATACGACAAGGCTGTGATTTATGAACTTCAAATAAACAGATGTTTGGATTAAAAGTTACCTGAACTCCAGGGAAGCCGTCCAGCCCCGGCCGCCCATCTTTTCCCAGAGGACCTTCAGTGCCCTTCTGACCGAGCGTGCCAGGCAACCCGGGTTTACCCTGCAGAGGTCAACACATTCAAGTAAACCACTGGGGACTATCAATCAACTATTGATAATCAATTCACATCACATTTGATGAGCTCATATGTGAAGCTGGTTTGTATCTACGCATCAAATTCCACCAAGGCCTCATTAACATTGTAATTTTATGTATGTAAGCAACTGTTACTTCTAGTAAGTAACAATTAAGTACAGTAGGTACCAGGTTACTTATTGTTCCTTTACTAGGTATCCTTATATAAACAATGAATTATGTTACTGCTCCTCATGCATCTCACTCTTCATCTGTTGTTTCTAGTTGCTGTCGTGTGATCGTGTTGCTTCGTCCTTTTTCTTTTCCGATTCTTTAGACAATCCAAGGACCATATTTCACCTCCTGAGTCAATCAAGCGTCGGCTAATTATTCCCAACACTAATGGTTTTGAAAGCAAACGTGAAATGACAGCAGAGGGGAGTAGCCTGAATAATCTGCTGCCACTAACAAAGCCTGAATGTTAAATGAAGTCATTAAGAAACTTGAGGGAGCAAAGTGGCTGAACACTCAACGACCAGCTGATGACTGATTATTGGAACAGTTCCTCAGTTACTTACAGGAAGTCCAGGGAGGCCAGGAGGACCCTAAAGACACACAACATTTGATTTGGTTATTGGCAAGCTCATGTATATCTTTCTAGGAATGATGCACATTGTAAAATGTTAAGAAAAAACAAATAACTTGGCAGTGATTTAAATCTACTGATCGTATCTGACCAGCAAACCGGTATATCAGTACTGACCTGTCTTCCTTCAGGTCCGGTGACACCTGGAAGTCCGTTAGAGAAACCTCCACCAGAGCCCTCCATGTCATCCTTTAAACACCAAAAGAACATTAGCAGTTTTAATTTTGTTTAGTTTCACTGCAAAAAATATTGTGTATCTTTGGACGTGCATGAGCTGTCTCCTGATGAAGTCAACAAACATGTAAGTAGAACTTACAAATCCAACACGAAGACTTGGACCAGGAGGCCCGGGAAGCCCAGGTTGCCCAACAGGTCCCATTGGTCCAGGCAGACCAGCCAGTCCCGTCTCTCCTGTTGCTCCTGGTAATCCAGGGTCTCCTCGAGCTCCCTGTTGCATGGAAGGACATGAGTGATAAGTTCAGAAGAAATAAAACAAATGCAAAAGTCTCCTCTCAGTGTTTAGTGACCATGCTAACATTGGTAATTATCTTAGCAGAATTGAGGCCTCGGTATCAAACGGTGGTTTAAGGTCAGTCGGGAAATGTGACTGCACATCACACACACACACATGCACATTTGTCTTGGACCCAAGTCAGGTGTGACCAAACTAAACCACAGCCAGCACTCAGATTAAAATTGTAGTCAATATTTGCAAATTGTAGAAGACACAAATCCCTTTTGATGGTTGACGTGCTGGAGCGCAGTTACCTGCAGATGGGAAGGCTTAAGAGAGAAGGAGGAAGATACATAGTGAGGCAGCAGATTGCTTGGGAAAGAAAAGAAGGCGCTGGGCTGGAGAAAAGAGGGTTGAGGAGAGCTTAGGAAATAGTTGGAAACAAGTTGTTTTGTCAATGTAGTCAAACTCTTCCTCTCAGGATCGTGTTTAATTTATTCCTTTCTACAGCTGCTCACCACGACAAGTGCTCTCTACGTGTGTGTGTGTATTTTGGAGTCGACCTCACTGTCAAGCTGCAGCATTCAAGAAATCAACCAAAAATAATGAAGTTCATAGATGTGTACCTTCTCTCCAACTGCTCCAGGAAGACCCAGCTCGCCAGAATCACCCTGGTAAAGGGAAAAGAGTTTCAAAAAGACGTTAACAGAAACAAAAGTCCACTGAAATTTAAGCTTCCTTCACTTTTTGGATGAGAAAAGATGATGAGGCAGGAGCTTACTGAACATATTTCTCTATTTTTCTAAAGAAGATGAAACTTCCTGTTTATATATTTGCAGAAACATTGATGGGATGGTGAACAAAGTACACTGCTTCTTTTGTACATGTTAACACACACACGGTTGTCTTCTGTCTGAAGTCAGTGTCTTTATGTGAAATATGTTGTCCACTCTGTGTGTGAGAACAGAAATCAGCTCAGTGGCGTCCCTACTTATCTTCTTACTTATCGACAAATAAGATAACAGCTGTCGGAAACTGTGCTATCAATGGAAGCTATCAATATGTGATGACGGCTATGAATAACAGACTGTTGAACTGAAGACAGACTCAGTGATGATGGATGGATGGATGGATGGATGGATGGATGGATGGATGGATGGATGGATGGATGGATGGATGGATGGATGGATGGATGGATGGATGAACCAGCCTAGTATAATATTGCATCAGCTTTCCTGATATAAACATCTCTGATCTACACTATGATCACTATTGAGAAGCTTTGCAGCTTTAATTCTACGTGTATTACAGTGTATTATGTTGTTTTTAGAAAAGAAACAATCGTTCTCAAAGGTCAATTACCTTTTCTCCCTTGGTACCAGAGGCTCCTGGGACGCCATCAGTACCTGGCAGACCCGACAAGCCCTTGAATCGGAGAGATCAGGTTAATAATCACTACTCACAGGGGTTAGTGAACTAGTTAGAATTATCTGCTGGACAAATACATTGACACCTACAGGTTGACCCGGTGCCCCGTCTTTTCCTGGTGGTCCAACTGCTCCTGAGGTCGATGCTGTACCAGCTGTTGAGGGGCCAGCAGGACCAGGTGGACCAGGGGGACCTGGTAGCCCTGGCAGTCCCTACAACAACAAAGAAGTGTGTCACATATAACACATGCAAGGACTTTTGTGTCAGATGAATGTGTTCAGGAACAGGAAGGCCTTCATGCAGCAATGCATCTTCTTCTTCTTCCATCATTTACAAACTTCTTACAAAGAAAATGCTTCCTTCAGTATAATCTTGAGTATGACGTTCAAATTGTTCTTACCCGAACAGATTCCAAATCAGGGAACCCGGAACTCTCCATGTCCACAAAAGTCTGAAATACATTCATTGAAAATAGTTGTATTCAATAAATGATTCAAGAACGCTGTGATCAAACTATGCGGGATGCAACCGAGGCCAAGATGAACTCACAGATCTGCTCCCTGGTCCTGGGGGTCCAGGAGGACCCGGGGGCCCCCTGGGGCCAGGCTGACCCTCTCCACGATCTCCCTGTATAAAAATGACTCATTAGGGAGAGGTTGATTTGTACAACAAAGCCATCCATTTAAAAGCAAATAATGTTTCTGTATTATTATTCATTATATATTCATTATATATTTCAGTGTGATTGCTCATCTAACCTTGTCTCCTTTCACTCCAGCATCTCCTGGGGTTCCTGGGAAACCTGGAGGTCCATCAGCACCCTGTGTGGAGGAAACCACAATGTTAGCGCACGTGAGTTTGTATTGATGGAACTACAAGGACAAGCAAAGCGTACAAGAATATGTTTCTAAGTATCCTTGTGCAACAACAACAGTGTCAACTCACAATTTTTCCATCCTCCCCAGGATCACCCTGCAAGATAGAAATCAATAAATAAATATACAAATAATTTGAATGAGACAACCAAAGTTCTGCGGTGTGCTGTTGCACCTCTACAGAATTTGTACTTCAATATGACAAAATATAAAGTAAACAGTGATCGGTGGACATGAGTAAAGAATTCAAAAGTAGTTCACTGACTGGATCTCCGTCAGCTCCTGGTGGTCCCTGGGGGCCCGGGACACCTTGTGGTCCAGCTGGTCCCCGGGGTCCTGGGACACATGAAACATCTGAGCTGTCACTGCACACTGACAGTGCGGGTGTAGGTCCTGGGGGCCCTGGGGGGCCGCTGGGTCCAGCAGGGCCGGGCTCTCCCTTCTTCCCTATGTAGCCAAAGCCTGCAGTGCCCTGAAGGGAAAAAACAGTAAAGTGTACACGTCTTAATAACTTTGTTTATTGGAGTCAAGAGTCACCCCAAAACAAACTAAATAAACTGTGTCTTACCTTTAATCCCTTTTCCCCAGGTTCTCCCTGAAAAAGAAAATCAGTAATGAGTTCCAACTGATAAATATGTCAACTAAAGCACCAATACTGCATGCATCATCTTTCATTATAATACTTTCATATACAATTGTCATACTGAAAATAAAATGAATAGTATTTATAAAAAATATATATGTAATACCAAATGTTTACAAAAAGTAAACACATTTATTTACATCATTGTATAATCTGGAATCGAATTGAAGCCTGCAGCTCCCTCTAAAGTTACATCAGGACATCTCACATGTTTTTATTGTATTATTCTGCTATGGCTGCTTATGTCATGCTCATGCTTTTGCCAAGTAGCTCGCTGCCCATTGCAAACGTCTACAGCATACTGTGTCCGGGTTGAAGTCAGAATTATTATTTTCACGCATCAGCAATGCACCCCAACTGGCAAACTGCACATCTCCTGTGGATTCCAAAGGAGATTAAAGAAATGTCCAGACCTTCTCTCCGCGTGCTCCGCCCTGTGAGCTGCCGGAAGCGCCTGAGCCTGCTTCGCCCTTCGACCCGATTGGACCTCTATCTCCTCTCTCTCCTTTATCCCCTCGGTCTCCTTTCTCTCCTTTAGCTCCACCTTGTCCTGGAAGACAAAGACAAAGATCAAAGTCATTAATACCATCACGAATACAAATACATTTATCCCATATCCCAAACATTAGAGAGGAACTTTTATGTTCCCAAGAAACCTGGTAGACGGAAGAACTTTTGTTTAAAAGAGTAGAAAATCCCAGTGTGCTCACTTATAATGTACAGGTCATGTGAAGACTTTCACGTGGTAGTTGGACACACCTTCCCTCACCTTGCATGCACCACCGTCGTGCTATTCATTTCACTGGTGTGACCCAATTCAACCTCAAACTCTTCCCCCTGAATGTGTCACTTTCAGAGGAGACTTTAATGAACTGCACCCAACCTCTTAAGTTGTATATGAGTCATCCATCTCCAATGCCGCTGACATGCACAGTAGAATTATGCCCAATATGAGAAGACTCAATGTCCTGAACAGCCCAATATTACACCTCCCTGTCTTATATGCAAGCTTGTCCACCACCCGGCGTTAATACAGAAGCAAATGCAGAACAGATTAATCTGTTGATAAATCCCATCGACACACCTGGTGACCCAGGAAGTCCTGGCTTTGACTCCACAGACACTGAAACCTGTTGGGATTCTCTTGCTGAACAAAATACAAAGGAACATTGTGATGACTTAAACACACCAGGTCATGAAGTAAGATGTTTTGTTATTCACTGTTTCAAATTCTAATTTCTAGATCGGGTAACAGATAAACAGTAGCATGGGTGCATTTATATATCCTCTTACACACACACACACACACACACACACACACACACACTGATGGAGGAGGCTGCCATGCAAGGCGCAAACCCGCTCATTATGGGCAATTAGGACTTCAGTGTCTTGCTGAAGAATTGGAGGAGCTGACGTGCGACCCAGTAACCTCTGATTACTAGTAGGCCACCCTGCCTCCTGAGACACGGCTCAGTTTTCCAGATAAGTCCCAAATCTTACCCCTCAATATTGGCATTTCCCAGATTTATCCTATTGGTTTACATATCGGCTGCTGTATCACCACGCTCCAGATCGATATGTCGCATGTATTATGATCAATTTGTTGCAGATGCACTGTTACACATAGAGATGACGATTCAACAGTATCATTAGTTGAAATTAGTTCATCCTTCGCTCATGTACATGACAATAAATAAGTAATAAATATTAATAATACATATAACATTGAGTCAAATGAGTACATTATATTATTATTATTATTATATTATTTTAACTCCCAAATATTGGTATGGCCATCAGCCCTAACATCCAGTATCAGTCGGGCTCTGCTCAGTGTCAGTGTTAATACTTTATTAAAAGCAAGTTTCCCTACAATGTATTGTTATTGAACCTCAATATTTTGGGTGGCATACAGTGATAGAAAAGCCAATGCAAAGTTCGCTAGCTGGCTAAGTATTCAACAGTTATGATGTTCTTAATAGCTCCCCTGGAAGGCACTGTAGTTAGACATTTTCATATCAAACAAATATCATCTTTAAAGATATATTCATGTCACATTCATTTATATACTTAATTAAACCATAGTGTACAGTTTCAGAGTCTTTAGCTAGCAGCTGTATACAGTCTGAGCTACATGCTAACATCAGCATGCTAACATGCTCATAGTGACAAAGCTAACGGTGTTAGCATTAACCGGTATGTTTACCACTTGTATCATGCTGCATGCTAACATTGGCTAATTAGATGTACAGCTCACGCTAATAGAGTTGCCATTGGATTTGAGGGTGTTATGTAATAACCTAAATTAATAAACAACATTTTTGTGACCAAACAATGGTTTAAATGACAATCCATCCAAAAGCTGTGTAGAGATTTATCTGAGGATCAAAGTGGTTGTTTTACCGAGAAATTCCTAGAGCCACACATCTGGTGTAGCAAATAAATGATGAATAAACACATTAACGTGAGTTCACTTACTCAATATGATGGTTTAAGCTAATTCAATTATTTCCATGTCATATATTCCCCTGGATGAGAGAACATTGTTCAGCGTTTTCAACTTTTAACCCCCGTATTGTATTAATCCTCACGTCCACTAGATGGAGACATTTTAAAATAAACCAGTTGACATTGAGCTCTGACTGGCTCAGCTGTGCATCATCAGGGATCGTCAGCCCTGCAGCAGCATGTACTGAATTAAACATTCACTTCAATAACCAGCATGTGCTCTGGCAAACATCAACCTGTCGGGACTATTTTCTTTATTTCAAGTGGATTTATACATTTATGAAAGACAGCAACACATGAAAATGTGTTTACTCTGACCATGAGCTCACCTGTCTGTCTTACAACGGACGATTCCTCCTTCACGACCAAGGGCGGCGGCTGAATGGGCAAAGATGGAGGAGCCGTCTGCTGTAAAAAGCAACAGAGAGAAGGCAAAGATAGTTAAAACGGGCAACTGATTACACTTACAGGATGCAAAGGATGCACTGAGCATGATCTTTGATATGTTACATTAAAATTCATGGGGACCATTGTGCATGTTAACAATAACCCCCAAACAATACCAATAAAAATCACTCATTTTAGCACTTGTTCATATTCAGCTGCAATTTTGTGTTCTGTGTTTAAGTGCAACCACAGCCCTCCTCCTAACTAATGTGACTGTTTCCACCGAGACATTTGTAGACAGCTCCATCAGCATGTGCATCACAAAACCAAGAACACAACAAAACCTTGTTTGGTTCCTGTAATAGCAGTTTATGTGTTAATCACAGACAGACATCTCCTGCTGTGCCTGTATTGCAAAACTGTTCTTTATGTGAACCTTAGAAATGTGCCAGGTCGATCACATTGTTCTCGCCTGCAGTTGCAATATGTCTTTTCTCAGAATTATAGCAACACCCAGAAATGCAATGATTTAATTTCTCTGAAATACAAGGTACTTTTGTGGTTTGTGTACATTTCTGTGTGCAATGTAAAGAACATTTTTCCTCTTACTTCCTTTTCTTGTTCACTGCTCATGTGTGTGTATGTGTGTGTGTGTGTGTGTGTGTGTGTGTGTGTGTGTGTGTGTGTGTGTGTGTGTGTGCAGACACACAGATATGACCTGCAATATTGAAATATTATTAGAAAATGTTTACACATTTTCATGTCTACATGGGTTTATTTGTGTATGTGAACAAAGTACCAATCTTTTGTCACTAGTTAAACAACAGGACTGAGACAAACAACGGGAGGAACTAAAGGCTGGGAGGTGGGGGTAAACTCTGCCCCCACCCACCGATCACCACTCCAGCTCATTCTTCACTGGTGACACACCTCAAATTGTCACCTGTGGAATTCAAGAGAGAAGTGTGGTGAAGAATGTCGGCGTGGGGGCAGCTGAGGGGCCAGATTGAAGCCAGTGTTAATGATTAACCGGTTTTCTTTCTAAGGAAATACATCCCCCACTGTGTTGCACGGCACTGACTATGCTAAGAATTCAGCCCGACTTTTATTGCCTGTTGATGTATGAGTTAATCAGATAAAGAACACCCTGCTTATTCTCTCCCATCAATCATAGGTGGGGATGATGGGTGGCAGGCTCCGATATTTACACCACAGTGTTGACGGAGTTGAACCACAGAAAACCCAGAGCAGGTATGTAGCTTCCTCTGGGATGAACATGTTCCTAGAGTGCAGCATTGTGGCACGATTTTCTTATCGCAGTGCACGAACCATCACTCAGCAATCTCATCAAGCTTCAGTTTTGAAAATTCTTCATTCATTTTGTCTTCCTTCCTCATGATGATGAGTATTTGCAATCTAACAGCAATGATTTGTTATGTAATGTATTCTCTTGATCAGCATCTGATCACTGAATATACATAAACTATATTGTGCAGAGAGGGAACTTGTTGAGAAAAAGTACTTTCAAATGACGAGCAGTCCTCATTGTATTGATCCATTTGTTTAAAATAACTCAAATATCTGACTTGAATCATGGGACATTCATTCTCCTCTTTCAGCTTCGGCCTGCAGTGACACTTCGTTGACAGTGACACTGTTGCGGATGTCTGACTACACTTGCCGTCAATCAACATGAAGTCTTGGATGACAAAATGGAAACTTGTAGGTTCTCATCCTTGTCTCCGCTCAGACTTGCCTCAGTTGCACTGGGTTATGTGAACAGGCATCACATGGAAACGCACCGGCAGGTAGGCATTAGGTGCCAGCTGTCGTCTTTTACACCACATTGCACACGATGCTAATAAAGGCCTATCGGGCAGATGGAACACCCCCTTGTAAAAAGTGGCAGCGCATCAATGCAGAGTAAGAAGAACAGACTTCCGACTTCAGGTACCGTGAACCCGCCAGTTCTGTCTCCACTCTTTCCACCTCTGTCAGTTCCTGTTCATAGCTGATGGAGAAACCAGTCAGAATAACAAAACCTTGAGGCGTAAAGGGGGGTGCTCTGACTCGGATCAGATCGAGTCCAATTTGACATCTGGTTTTCCTAACTCGCCACTATAATTGTGAGTAGGAGTGCGTGCACGCACAGTGGTGGTGCCGGGCTGGAGAGTGTGCCTCATTTCAGGCTGCGTTGCTATCTCTCTCAAGGGTGGGTGGATGTGAGAGGGTGTCTGTGGAATCCAAGTTTGTGCAAGTGTGAAAGAGACAAGGCAGAGAGAGGAAGACAGAGGGACGAAGAGGAGAGATAGAGTGACAGAGGGAGAGCAGAGGAACAAACATTTGGAGAACAATAGGAACATGTGTTTGTGGACACACACATCACCAGGTACATCACCTACTGTTTAAGTATGCTACTTTTTATTGGATCAGCTATTACCAAGAAAAAAAGCCATAATATTTTACGAGGTTCTTATTATTAACACCTAGAAGCTGACGTCACACCTCACCAGAGCACTTTCCCTTTCTGCTCTGGCTCTTTATGTAAAAGGTCTTTGTCTCCAAGTGTATAAGACAGAAACAGCTAATCTCCCGAAGGTCAACTCAGCAGTTTTAAATGTCTTTAAATGTTCTTCATGAGACAAAGCATCGCTCTCTCTCTCTTTTATAAGGCGCTCTTCAAGCGCTTTAGAGCAATTGTTTGTGATTGAAGCCAAGACAATGAGACGTCTCTTCAGACAACCCAGGAACAACCTTTAATAATGAGGAAGAACAAAGCAGCAGTTATCATACAATGAGAAGAAGTCCGTACCGTCCATGTCTGTCTCCCCCCGGTTGGTTTGGACGGTCTGCTTTCCTCAGCGCCGCTTCCTTCCCCCGAAGCCTGGAGACAATTAACAATTCGATATCATGAACGTGGATGTTTTACAGGCTGGAAAACACCTGTGCTGGAGGTGATCATTTGGGATGAAACACACATCCTGAAATCGGAAACCCGTCATTTCCACTTGGCACGGGATTTTTTTTTTCCATCTAATATAAACAACTTCTGAGGATCGGATGACACCGACGTTGGAGTCGTCCTCCGTCAGTACGTGTTCTGAGCGAGCGGAGCAGCTGTGAGTGCGAAGCTTCACCAAACAACAGTTGAGGCCGCTGGTGGGCTGCGGCGAGGCACCTGTGTTTGTGTGTGGGTGGTCAAGGGTCAGCGGTGAACAGGCACTCAAAGCCTCTGATCTGCTCCACATCTACTATTCAGTAATGATTCAACCTAGTGGAATAAATCCCCACAAACCCAGTGAACTTGTTGCTATCGTCCAGTGCATCTTGTGTCATCCTTTCACAGCACGTATTAACTTTCCAATAAGTGCGTCTTTATCCGCCTGTTTTATTGGCATTTTCACATAAAAGCACCTGAGCGGAAATGAACGTATGCGAGGAATGTCGTCTTTGGGGAGGTGGAAACAAGATGAAGAGAATAAATCATGTAGCCTCCACTCGTACGTGTGGACTGCAGCGTTCCTTCAACTCAACAAATATAGATGCTGTATTATACGGGGATGTATGAAGACAACACACCGAGAAGACAAGACACTTTACATTCATGTGTTTTATTCTATTCAACATGTGACTCACCATATCTGAGTCGTCTTCATCGTCTTCACAGTACCTCGCCGCGGCGCGGGGGTCTCCCACCACCCTCAGCTCGCCGATCACCCCCTGTCGCAGAACAAGAGCACAGTGTTTAATGATACAATCAGACACGGTTCAAATGTGCAGAGATGGATGTTTATCTCTGCACAGCTCAGGGTTTGTGAGGGAATTCCCTCTTTCTATAACTTCAGAGGAGCGACTGATGTCTTCGGTTCGAGCGTCTGCTTGTGAAGTGTCGCTATCTCCGTCCCACATGGACGACCTGCTACATGTTCCCACACAGGACCCCCACACTCAGCGTGAATGCTATCTCGCTGCCTATCAAAGGGACATCCGCTCGGTCTGAAGAGGAGCTGCGGAGTTATTTCAAGTTCAATCAGGTCACATTTACGTCCACAGAAAACTGTGAACATAAATGGCTCAATGAAATGTCGCCTCTGTGAAGGATAATAATGGTTTCAATTGACATTCCAGTCTTTTTATAAGTAATCTCTATAAATATCAAATAAGTGGGAGCATATTTTTCCACTGGTGGATAATAAGATAAACAGAACACGTCTGATTTCACGAAGGAATGTCAATTTCATAAATACATGATACAAATATTTAGATGCCAAACAGCTCGCCGAGGCTTAATTTGATTTGGAAAGTCTAACTCACAGGCCCTCGGGACAGGCGAGGCCATGAACAAGTCAACAAACGGCACATGACACATCGTACCGTGAGATAAGTAGTTTATAAGATGCACATTTCTGACCAAGTGTCTGACAATGAAAAATATCTTAGATCGCACGCGCTGTTTGTTTGAACAAAATAAGTAGCTGGCTTCAAACACGGCGATAAAAAAAGATGAGAGAGGGAGCGAGAGATGATATTTCAGCTGAGCCAACACTAAAACGTTCAATTCACGGGCTTCCAGCCAGACTGGAAGTACTCTTTTAAAATTCTGGACATATTTATTAGCGCTAATGGATCCTAAAGTCTTTGTTTATCGAACAATATAATCATTGTAATCAAAGACCTTTTTGTCTGCCCTGTTACAAGTAACGGAAAATCTATTTGTGTCTTTCTGGTTCACGGTCACAAGTAGTTTGTTTTTTTTAGGCACAACAAGAGCATCAGTCACGTCTACGTAACATTAACAATCCTTGTCTAGAGGAACTGGAGGAGGAAGCACAACAACATGATTAACCATCATGTTAAGGCTGAATTCAATTCACGTAGGCAGAGTAAAATAGTTTTACCCCTCGACAACTCGTACGTTCTCTAATTGCACGTAGCCATGGGTGAAACACAATAACCCTTTAATCGCTCAGGTCAGCAGCTGTTTGGGTCAAGTGCTGTGATTTACAGCAGGCAGACAGAAGTTCATTACATCCCCGCTGTGAGGCCGTCCAATTACGTGCAGACGACTCTCGGGAGGACGGTGAGGTGATGTCGACATGTATTGTATGATTTAGATCAGGTTAATGTGAGCAATCGAATCATGCTGGAGTTATTAAGCTGGGAGTTTTCACATGCCGCACCGCGGACCGATCATGGTTGGTCACGTTGGTCGAAGAAGAACAAGGTTGGGAATGTAAGAAGAGAACATCTGACCTATTTAATGCAAAAGGATCATGCCAGTTTTTCTGTATCTACTCTGAAGGGGTTATTGTTTATATTACGTACAATATATCACTTTTTTTTTCCCCAGAAAATGTTTAAGCCTGCATACATACCAGGAATTTATCTGGATCAGATCCTCCAGCTTGCCCGACAAAGACCCCGGCCCCGGCCTCAAGCTCCATCTCATCCGGGGACCTTTCGATGCGCATCACCTTCGGGTCTGTGTCACAGTTAAGGTAGAACATCACCTGGTCGTCCCTCACAGCGATAGCGAAGCGCGTCCAGACGTCCCTCAAAGAGGGCACGAGGAACCTGGCCGCCTCGTAGGACGTCTGTGAGTCGGGCTCTGTGTAGTACAAGATGACATACTGGTTGCCGCCCTGCACGGCGGACAGCTTCACGGCCACGTACATGATCTCCTGCGGGGAATCCGTGACGGAGAAGATGACGCCGCCCCTGTCGGAGGTTGGTTTCAGGTGGAAGATAAGGGCAAAGTCTCTGTAGAAGGGGTTCGGCAGGTGGGCGCGTGCCAGTTGGCCCGTGTTTGCGTCCGGGCCAAAGACATAGCCGGGGCTGTTGTCAGGCCCGTAGACTGTGGTGATCTCATTCGGAGGAGGATCCCCGATCAGCTGGAGCAGGGTGACTCCACTGTCTTCTAAGGAGGAAGAAAAAAACAGGATATGAGGCTACGATAAGCATGAAATGAACTGATAGTTACAAGGAAGGGCAGCATGACAAGGTGTGATGTTAGACCAGGCTCTATTAGGCAGGTTGTGACGGAGGGACGACTGTTGTCAGCAATTGATACCTTTTCTTCCTCAGTCTAAAATAAACCAAAGAAACTTGACAAATCTCCAATGGAAAGTTGTCACAAATCCGAGAGAGGCGAGGCCAATTCAGCCTTGATAAAGGGTCAACAATTAAACACTCTAGAATAAAATATGAAATAGATACCAGAATCTCTAAGACATAACAGATCATATGAGGCCGGTATCCCAAAGACAAGACTTTGCTAACCCTGGATGACCTTCAAAGTGAATGATGAGTGTGAGAACAAAAGACATCTAGGCTCCGAAGTACTAACTCTTTTTTTATATCGGATGTGTGAGAATTCACGAACAGCAAGCGACTTGGGGAAGGTGATATTCCTCAAAACTGCAAGTAAACACACAACCGAGAGGGAGGGAAAAGGGTCCTTTACGATGGAAAGACGTTGATATTTGGGAACTCCTGACAAATTTAAGGAACAAGAAAGACGAAAGTTTGTTTACGACTGGTTACTTGACCACAGCCCACTTTTTTCATCATGTTAATGCGCTCTACAGAGGCACAGCTTCTTGCTGAAATCAGACACTATTGTATATCTCAGTCTGACACATGTGTGAAAGGGAAACATCCTGACCAGTTTCTGCAAAAAAAAAGTCGTCTTAGCAGACACTTGCACCAACAGAACAGTGACATTCTCAAATAAACAACTATGAATCTTGATTTAAAGCCCTCTGGTCAATCTACTGCATGCTGGACCAGGTGAAGATGGACGTCTGCGCATCACATTCCTAAAGACACTCGGAGTACAATCTGGTGAGTGTAGCTGCAAACAGGGACAAATAACCAGGCCTCTTGCATGTTTGCTCTCATTCTTACATCACTTGCAGCTGTAGGACCAAATTTGTCTCACTCTGGCAAGATATGGTCATAACAAATAAAGAATGAGAGCAATGTGTGTTTCTGGACATGCATGGTGACGATGTTTCACTGTTTCTGTTATGCTGCCATCAAACTTCAAACCAAATCCTTTCTTTGCTTTGATCAACTGTAACGTTTCCTTATGTTAATCACAGAAGAACGCTGTTATGGAACAACACTCGTAGTTACCAGGTCTTTGAAGACGTGCTTTGTCTTACCACCCGGTGACTAAAGTTCAGACTCTATTGGTCGGTTCAAAGCCGCCCCACCGCCGCGAGCGCTGGAGATCAGCGGGACGGCGGTTGGCTTTGTTGAGAGCTTAAACACACGAGTTGTTTAGCTGAACCCGAGGTCCCGCTTTCTGCTGCACAACCGTCGGGACGGGTCGGGATATTCGCCACGCCGTCTGACAACTTCAGCGAGGAACCTCATGAAGAAGTAAAAAAAATACTTTCCATTTTGTTGCAGTTTCTTTCTGTGCCAATGTGTAACATGCTTGATGAAAAATTTAGACGTTTCCACGAATACAAATTATGACTCGTGACACGACAGACATGGACGGACGTGGAGAATCACGATTTCAGAACACCTAAGATAAACTGTTGCGTGGATGTCAGCTAACAGTGAACTATGGTTTGCACCAGGCCAACCAGATGTTTACTCTGATATTGTCAGAATGGGAAACCTCGAGGGTCTCTCTCTCTCCCTCCGCTGGGCCTGTGTTCACATGTCTGCACCTGGCTGCCTCTGCACAGTCTGAACTGTGGTCGGGTTGAAGAAGACCATCCGTCACAAGAAAAAAGGCAGAACATTCAAATAGTCTATCGTCCTATTAAACCGGCACACTACATAACTGATCATGAATGGTGTCTCTCTCTGCGGAGTAAAGCGGTGATAATTCTGAATTACACTCGTTCCGCAGCTGATTATAAAAAATAGTCGATTGTTTGCTGATTGATGTTCAAGGTCTGTTATAGGCTGGAATGTGAGACACTTCCCTTATAGAGGCTGTTTGTTCCTCAGCATGCGAGAGTCACCCTTCACAAAGTCGTCTTGTCTCCCCCCCCCCCCC
>CAAKHC010004956.1:1361-19423 GCA_901007825.1 Macroramphosus scolopax | reverse complement strand
GTGTTCGTCTGTGTGTCTTTGTGTGGGTGTATGTTTGTGTGTGTGTGTGTGTGTGTGTGTGTGTGTGTGTGTGTGTGTGTGTGAGGAGGAGGTATGAAGGCCCAAAGCAACAGGAGAATGCCCCCCTCAGGCGCATCAAGCCCCAGATAGTAATGTGTCCGTCTGAAGCTTCCCAGGAGCTGCATGGTCGGGGTTCCGATCAGCGTACTTGAGAGGTCAAAGGACTCGTAAGTTGGAAGGCGAGGTAGAAAACAGCCCATAATAAAGTTGGGAGGCTGATCTTGTCCAAATAACGTGTGCCAAGGCCCACCGATCTTTTAAAATGTCTCGGTACAAACTTAGACTCCCTAAAACTAGATGTTTGTCTGCGTGTGTTAACAGAAACCACATGGCGGTTTAAGACATCTTCTGAAGTGAATCTGTGATGCCAGGACTGATCTGCCCGTCCCTGTATCTTAGCCTTAGCTAACACATACAGGGAAGTGTCATCTGCAAACTATTTCATGTTTACATAATGCTATGCAATAAGGGCAAGAAAAGCTAATAACACTCCTTTGAGTTATTTCTAACTAGACACGTCAGGAGTCCTAATTTGTCCCTCACGCCAACAAATACAAAGGCAGGAAATGAATATGTGTGATGGTCCGTCACTTAGTTCTGGAAGCAGAGACATTTTGTCCACTCGTCTCTGTCAGTGGAGGAAGCTGTCAGAAAGATAGTGAAGCTGTAAAAAGACAGAGACCTGAGCCGCCGGTGATAGGAAGGAGCTGGGAGTGGAGTGCAGGGCAAGAAGCCCAGTCACAAGGACTCAGCTTTGCAACCGTTAATAATCTAAGACACGGCATCTTCACAGAAGCACATGTACTTGATTGTTTTACGCAGACATGTCCTGAACATTCGGTTCGTGTCTTCTCTTTATACCAATTTCACACTGCCAGATGTTGCCAAAGTAAAGTTTTCAGGATTTCAAACATACTTCAGCTTTCGCCTCAGCTTTGTACAAATTGACATCCCACTGGCCATCGCTGATGCAAACACGACTGGTTCCCATGCATGAGAACTGTGGTCAGCCATGGACGGACAACTTCACATCGAGCTGCCAGCGATCCACCCGCTGTCAGAGCAGACATGCAGTTCTAAAAGTATCCGTTTCATGCAACTTGCTTTTAGAAGTCTGTTTTATGCAAATGCATTAAGAAAACCAGCAAACTCAGCAACAATTTCCTTCTTATTAGATATAAGATATCAGGCACCAAAACTGATGTTAATCTGACTAATTCATTACGGAATCAAAAGCAATGGAACATCATTTTCTAAACATCGCTGTTTTCTTATTAGGTTAATTCAATCAATTGATATTTTTTGAGGTGTGTCATAAAGATTGTGTGTGCGTGTGTGTGAGTGCGTGCATGTGTGTGTGTGTGTTTGTGTGTGTGTCTGTGCATGTGCGTGATTAGCAGTAAGCCACATGCAACCCAACAAACAAGGGAAACTTTACTGTACATGCAGCAGGTCACACCTTAGAAGCAGTTCTGGCAACATGCTTGTTATATTGTAGTCAGGACTTCCCTTTAAAATGACAAGTAAACCCAAAGCATGCTTAATTGTTATCTGAATAATACGTCTGTGTATGGGAACCAAGACATTGTTAATGTCACTGACACTCTGAGTGAGTCAGTTTTTGGGGGTTTGGGTATTGGGTGGAAACACCAGACAAACTGGGGAGTAGGGTTTTTAAAACTGGTTCAAAGTAAATGCCCAGAAAGCATTCATTCGAACCAGTGATTACCTTTCTGATTACAAACAGACAAGCACTGATACCCATCATCATCCTCCTCGTCTGGTAAAGTGTGGCACTCCACAGGGAGGCGTCCTTCATCCAGGAGCGTCCAGCAACTGTCCCGCAAAACTTCACAGAAACCTCGGCAAGGCAACATCGGCAGCGACGTCAGAGAGCCGCACTTCGGTACCAAGAGGAGGCAGAAAAACTGCTCCAAACTACGGTGGCAATGTGACCTCAGCAGCCATGTCCATTCTTCCAGGAGTACCTGGACTTCTTCCACACTGCTCTGGTTGAGGTAATTGGGCACAACAAACCTCTGCCCGACCATGGAGGAGCAGAACGGAAGAGCAGTATCCAACAACAAGCACTCTGGGGGCTCTATGACGTGCTCTTTAGCCTCTTCTGTGTCAGCTGTTTCTGTTGCCCAACTATCCGAAGCTGTCTCGCGAGATAAGCTCGGTTCCGGCTGACTTGATGGTGCTTCTGTAGCATCTAACACGTCACTAAATTGGCTGTTTTCTACTGTCTGGCTACCTGCTAATGCCTGATTAGTGACTGCATGTTGGGTAGCTATGGCTGTTATCACTGTGTCCGGTCTCACGCTATCTATTGTTGGTTTGGTAATTGTATTACTTGGCATTCGGGTTGTGGAAGGTGTCCGGCTAGCAACGGAAGCTTGGCCAGTTGTTAACGTATTGTTGAGTAAAGCTGCCTGGTTAGCTGCTGATTCACCAGCTGGTAACTGAGTAACTTCCATGTCTTGGTCGTCCTTGGGTACCTGGGTCGTCCTTACAGAGTTGTTGCCTGCAGTAAGGTTGAGTAAACTCCCTATGCTAGAGTTTTCATCAGAATACTCTGTCAAGTTATTAGTGTTCCAACGAGAGCTAATGCTAACTTCTGTACCTGTTCTAGTGTTGCTTTGGCTTTCAACAAAAGAATCTCTATTTTCTGCTTCTGTGCTATCGAGAAAACGGCCCCCATCTGTTGTGTTACGAATGATCCCAGCACTCCCCTGGAACTCAGATTTAAGATCACTGCTTTGAGCAACTATACTGCCTCCACTGTCTAACCCTCTGTGGTCAGTGGGCATTGCTGCTCTTTGTTGCTCTTCCCCAGGAGGTCCCTGTGGTTCAAATCCAGATCCCCAACTAGTTTCAGCTCCTGTTGCAAATCCAGATTCAGACCCCAAACCCGGTCTGGAGTCTGATGCCAATTCAGATTCAGACCCAAGATCTAATGTATTTCCGGTAAACCTTAAATCATCAGACGCTTCAGAGCCCATACCCTTTAGAGAAGATGTGTCATTACCAGGTTCCCTTGTGCTTGACGGAGTCTCTGCTGCGGCCCTTTTTGTTGAACGTTCAGTCTCCGGTTCGGTTGTAGGTGTTAGAGTGGTCAGTCGAGGAGCCTCTGTCGACTCATCCAAAGTCTGCACAATGTTTTGGATCCCGTGTGCCTCATCAATAATCTCTGCTCCAACACTTGAAATATTCTCTGTTGGCATTTCTCCGCTACCTGCTTGACCGCCAGACCCCTCATGCTCCACTGTCGGGGCCAAAGTTGTGGTACCAGTCCAGCCCCAGAACCAAGCGTCGGAGCAGGCCACCCAAAGGGTCAACAAAAACAAAACTTTCAACTGGATCCTCATCTTTGGCATCACACTGACCACGTCCACCCGCTTCATGGCCCCCTGAGTGAACTATGACATGTCCACACAGCCACTCCGCTCCTCACACACACTTAGCACCGGCTCTGTGTCCACACACACTCCACTACGCAGGGAGGAGAAGTGAAGAGAGCGCCCCATTCAAAAGAGTGAAAGGGGGAGAGCAGGAGGACGACTGCTAACTCCTAATTGGCTGCTCTGCCAATATTTCCTCTCCCGGCTCCTCCTCCTCCTTTTGTCACAGCGGTGAAAAGCGATCTCTCCTGCTGACTGATACCTTAGAATTACGGCAGCCTTGCCTTTCAGTGTACAATGCTGATGCTCAGTGTTTTACAGAGAAAGGCAATTTGTTCCCCTTGACTTGTGCTCTTTGTTACAACAGAATACGGAACTACAGATCCAGCAAAAAGCTGCAGACAGTGTTAAACTGCACGGGGAGCAAAACTTATTCTGGTTGATTTGAGAGCTGATGAAGGTCTTGTGACTTACTGTCGGACACATACTGATCGATGAAAGGAATTTGCATGGAGATAAGTGTGTTTTCCCCTTACACTGGTCAAAACAGTGTATAACATGTTTTTTTTCCCCCACTAGCTCGAATGTACCTACAAATGTGATGTCCCTGCATGAACAGCTCCTCAGAAACGTGGTGCCCTTCATTGTTTGAACCAGTTTAAATCCATGTTGTCAGTGTTCAGAGGTTACACAGTAATCCAGGTCTCACATTCTTGTCCAGGCTTGATTCTCTTACTGCCGATGGGATGGTTTGACAAGAGACCCTCGACATCAGCTAACAGCGGATCAGTGACAAAAGAAACAAGTGTCTGTTTAACAGTACTTCGTTCTGAAATAAAGAGATTTGGTTTGTTAATTTTAGTAGTTGACCAAAACTCGGTACAGATGTTTACCTCCCATCTCTATCTCTGAGGATCCAGACACGTATGGTGAGATGCAAAAAGTGTCTTGATGAAAGTTGATCCTGCTGCGTCTGGCCTGGGGGTCAAAGATGATCCAAAGGACCCCCGTCTGCAAGATTCTGTTTGTTTGGTCTGCCAAAGAGGGGAGCGACTGAGACGCTGTCGGCTAATGAAAACTGTAACTTCTTCTAGAAATTTACATAATTCAATCATTTACCACAAAGCCAGGCAATGTCTGGAATTGTTTTTTGCCCCGGACGAAAATGCCGATGAAAGAGAAACCTTGTCTTTGGTCATATGAAAAGCATCTTCCTTTCGGGCAAACTGTCTGTCGTTGTTCACTGGAACATCTGTTCCTTCAGGAAGCAGAGGTACAAATGTTCCAGTAATATGATTTTAAAAAAGAATGGAGGTTCTGTGACTTTCTATCATAAGTTCCAGTGACGCAACTATTCACGAGAGGTTCGCTGCGGCGTGATGACACTAGATACGGATTGTGTTGCCCTCTGGGCAAGAAGGAGTTAAACCAAGCAACTGATCATGCTGAAACCGTCTGAAATGGACAATTGAATTACATTAATATAAGTTGGTTGAGAAATATTAACAAGTAGAAGGACACTTAGAAAACGCAGACCTCTGCCTCTGAATTGTTATTAGAATCCACACTAAATCCAACATATTGATATGAAATCACTGCATATAGATGTGACATTTTTTAGTTTTAGTTTCATGAAAGTCTGGTTCGTCTGTATTTCTGCTTCTATTCATTCAAACAGACAACGAGAAAAAAAAAAAAAAAGGCATGACAATGATCAGCCACAAGCTAAAAGCTTTAATGTGGGAAGACAAACTCAGTGACCCGAGTTCTCTTATGTCAGTCAGACTGTTTTTATAGTTCCCACTTGGTTAATGAACCTTCAGGTGATAAACTCTGTGTTGTGACGGGTAATAATTAGCCTCAATTTCTAGAAAGTCCCTCCAGGGAATTATTGTGGTTGGTTGCATCACTGCTCAGGATGCACAGCAACATCGGAGAGCGACTGAACTCCGAATCCACATTGCTGTCTCTTAAGACGGGAAGAGAATGATGAGAAGTTGTGATTATTTTACAGCTTTCAGCCCTTGGAAACATCTAATAAACACCCGGAAGAGAGAACATTTTATATCATAACAACAACCTGTAATCATCTTGTGAGAAACAGTGAGTGGTGCATTCCTGACCACATCATCCATCCTTGATGTCCACAAGAAAACTTCCCACTGTAGATCTATAATTTTCACCCCTTCCAGAACCGGAGTCACAATATCATGAAGAATCGACTCGAAGACGCTGCATCATGAGGAGACTCGTTAGTCTGACGAGGACAATGAACGAGCCCTCGGGTGTGTTGGTTTGCACAACCAAAGACGTTGTGTGTTGTGGCAATCATCCTTTAGTACCTGGGTGGCCAGACAGACACCCTGCCAACTCATCAAGAGTCTCCTTGGATTTGGGAAATAGTCTGTTTATTTTTTGGGGGAAATCCTGACAAGGAGAAAAGATAAAAGAGCACTTGAAGAAGGCAGAACAACAGCACCTGTAGAGCGGCAGCTTCTTCAGCGCAGCTTATCTGCAGAGATCTTACGGTGAACATACCTTCAGCTTAGTCAAAAGTCTTCTTTTTTCAAACATCCCTTTCATGTCTTCTACTGAGGACCAACCACAAGAGTCTTTACAACAACATCCCGCAGATTTCCTGCTTTATCCAGAGTGGCATTTTGTAACTGAGAAAGAGGTAATTACATCCGTTATGGTCGAGAGGTTTACAATATGTTGAAAGGAGGAGAAAGAAATACGTGACCTCACAGTCTGTTGTGGGTCTTTCCGTCATCAGTGACTGGAGAAGCACTTATTAGATATCTATCAAATTATGTTGAATGATGCAGAAAATGTAAAAAATTCTAACTTTTTTTATAGCTGTATGCCTCTGCACTGTAACGCTCAGCAGCCTGCATATTCAATGAGGTTCAGTTGCTCTTCATCAGTATATTAAAGAGCTGAATTTATATTTATTTCCTCAGATTCAAGGCTCATATGTGTCTAAAAAAGCAAAAACATTATATTGGTATTTGACCGTTTGTGAACAATTAATAAAGCTGAAATATATTTTATATCATTAAAATAATGTGAATGTGTGAGTTCACCTTTTAATACATGAAACAATCATTGTCATGTGTTGGTTCAGTGTAACTTCTTCGTGTATCAGTGACATCAGTGGAGGTTACTGTTTATTTGTGGAACACGACACTCCTGTTCAAGGATTCAAGAATGTCTATTGACCCCAGTTCTTGTTGTGCTCTCCTGCTGAGAGAGGAAGGAAACCTCAGCAGCCACACCGGCTCAATTAAAGGGTCATTTCAACAAAATCACACGTGAGAATTATCTTTGTTAATGCTTTGAGCAGCAGGTACAACTGCAGGTTTGTAATGGAATCTGAAAAAAAAAAGAATAAAACCTCAAATAAAATATGTTGTTTGTTGTTTAAATGTTAAGTTATAGTAGAAAAATAAAGTAAAAATGTAAGAAAATTATTGCACTGATTACAGAAACATCATTTCTAATATTTCTTCTATTTACTATTAATGTCTGGGATGAAAGCGACATGTGAAATCCTGAGATGTTTGAGCAGACGATGGACTGAAGCTCCGGGCCTCTCCTGTGTCCCACCAGACAAAGGTATGAAACTTAAGACCAGGATCGAGTCTGCAGGCGGAGACTGAATGATCGGCTAATTACAAGATCAACAAAACCCAGCGAACATAATCTACGAGGGGTCGAAGGCTTCCAGTCGTCTGCCTCTGCAAGGTGGTATTTTATCCCACAATGACTGTCATTTAGATATTGAATTTCATACGTCGGGTGCATCAGTTTGCAATATAGCGATTGTGAACAATTCAAGAATACGAGCAACACAACGTAATACCAAGCATGTCATGCAAGTCTTTGCAGCTGCACCTCGGCTGCAGGCCCATCAAGCCGACGTGTGTTTTGACCTGGGCCAGTGTAACTGCTGCACAAACACAGAGGCATGAAACTAGACGCATGTTACAACGCAGGGTGACAACACACACATATTAGGGTTCATTCTCTGCAGCTCGGACCAGATCGACGGCCTTTTGGCAAAACCCCCCTGCAACTTCACTGATGTTGTTACAGCAAGTGGGGGTCGTTGACCTCTCGCTGTGAGTCACGGCGCAGTCGCCGTCTTCAGTGGTTTTACAGGCCTGAGGCACTCAGAGCCGGGAGTTTTATATGACACACAAATTAGAACACCAACAGACATCCTTGAGAAGAGACGGAAGAGCCAACATATGGTTGGATTACATGCGCACACACATTAAGATGCACACACACACATACACACACACAAAGTTAGGCTACAGTCTCACAGCTCGTCACAGATGAGCAGCAGTGTAAACAAGGAGACGCCGACAGACACAAATTCTAGGGAAAAACAAGGAAATTCTAAAGCTGAATCTCCACATGCAGCTTGTGTCTCGTCGTTGGATGACAGAACAGTGAAAAGGACTCTTCAGTGTTTTGAGAACAAGAGTTCATTCAGTATGTTATTCCCTGTTTTAAAGATGCTATCAGCAGTTTTTTGGACGCCTAGATTGTTTTTGTCTTGTGCAACTTGATGTAATAAACGCAGATTTCCCCATCTTGCTATCGTGCAGTACGGCAAGCAAGACTGTCCCACACATCTTGTCTTACGACTGTAAGTGGAGAATTGACAATTATTATTCTAAGTGATTCATGACAAGGACTAACTTAACACTGTTGGTTAGTAATCCCAGCATAATGTCTAATCTCCTGCATTTGAATCTGAGTCAAACTGTGTGAGCGCAGTAACCAGCCACATTGATCACTCTAATTGAACTTGGCAGCAGCAGATTGAGCTCTGAAACGCACACAGCACATCTGCACCGCCACACCACACTGACCCCGGTGTCTGATCGAAAGCCCTTTATTCAAACGACATCCTTCCAACGCGTCCCTAAGATCTGTGACCGGTGAATGTGTGTCACTGGCCGTGTGAGACAGGCAGAGAATGAGAGTCGGTGGGGGTTGGCTCACTGAAGGGAGGTCAGGAGGTCACAGCTATCAGATTAGGAGAGGAAAGGGGTCCCGTTTCTCAGAGACTTATCATAACCCGGCTTGTCACTGAGTGACTTCGTCCACAATGGGAAAGTCTCTCCTTGGTAACATGGTAACATTTGTAAACCTGAAACTGTGACTTCACTGCTACATGAGCTGCAGAGTGCTGCGGTGCACGCAAATGGCAGTTCGGGCAACTGGAAGGTTGAGCAAATGCCAAGCACAACAGTTTTATACTTCTCTGAAGCATTATTAAAAACCCGGCAGCTGTTTTCTAAATCATTGGAAAGTAAACAGCCAGTGTTGAATCCCTGATGGAACCTTGTAGGAACCTTGTAGGAACATTGCAGGAGCATGACGGTGATGAGGGGGATTTTCTTCTCCCCGAATATACATTTTGCATCTACAACAATAATATTATTTAAGCTCAAAAGCCAGATACATGTATGTTTATATCAATGTTATAGAAGCTTTTTGCCTCAATTAGAAGTCGTCATCAGATTCAGAAGTATTAACCTGTTTCCCATATAACTTGATGCCTGTGTGTGTGTGTGTGTGTGTGTGCGTGCGTGCGTGCGTGCGTGCGTGCGTGCGTGCGTGCGTGCGTGCGTGCGTGCGTGCGTGCGTGTGTGTGTGTGTGTGTGTGTGTGTTATTAGAGAATAAATGATTGGTAAAGAGTAACTAATTAACCTGAATGTAATGATGTGTTATACGTATATTTAACAGATTTCTCCCACGTCGTTCAAAAACAAGCCACATGGAGAACATAGAGAGGGTCACAAACATATAACAGATACAGATATACAATAATATCCTGTCTATCAGTGTCGTAGAACTCTCCACTTTAAAAAGCCTCCAAAAACCCAAAACCAACATCAGCATACTTTAACGTTGAAGAGAAGGCAGGGAAAGTTTATTTATTTAACACACTTCCTTACAGAGGCCACCCAAAGCGCTCCTGAGGTTCAGCTCACATGACAGTTTAGACAGTTAAAGTTAAAAGCACATTAATAGTATTCGGTTTAATTGTAGGATCAGACGATAGTCCTGAACCAGCAGGTCTGAGTGGTCTGTAAAGTTTGTGATGGACTAGAAACGGGACTTTTAACTACATCTTGTGAGGAACTTGTAGCCAAAGTATTCTGCAGGTGACTCACTATATTGTGAAGCAATTAGCAATTATTATCTGAACACTGAAAACAGACTGCACATCGATTCGAGCCCTGAATTTGGAGTCGTCTGTGGCGAAGCTGGAAGTCGATGCAGCACAGTATGGATCATACGTTGTACCTGCGTGTTAGAACACAGCAGCTGTCTGCAAACATCCATGTCGAGAAGAACAAACAACAGGAAGAGATGAATTAGACTGTTGCACTGCAACAGATAATTAAAACGGATGTCTAGGATGACCGTCGAAAACTTTATGGGTTTACCGTGCAGGTGGTGCGTGTCTTTTTTTAGTGGGGAAGAAAAACTGTATTGAAATGATTAGTTGCCCTCAAACTTCAGGATGACATTTGGCCATGTCGTTCAGCCTGCATCAGAGATAACAAAGAGCTGCGGTGATCTTGGACTGCAGGAATGAAACACCAGAAACAAACCTCCTCTAATTGAGGAGTAATTGCCGATATGCCAGTGAAACCTAATCAAGTTCCTGCAGATAGTGTAAATAAGATTACGTTTGCTCTGCGAGGCAATAAGAAATGCTCACTGCCCCCCTTAGAAAAGCTAATCTGACTCTTTCAGGCGTTTCCAATGAATAATTGACTACCCTGTAGAAACAGACAGACAGTCAGACAGAGCCCTGCAGGGTTCCTCACAGTCCTGCTCAGGCAAGCGGAAACAGCTTGGCTGTCAGCCTGAATAAGACACATTCCATAACAACAGGAGAATATGTGGCCTGTGGGGTCTGAGCAGCAGTTACAGTATAGGAGAGAGGGAAGGGGGGTGGGGGGGGGTTTGAGGGGGGTCCTGTGTACTGGATACAAGGGAGAGATGTTCTTTGTCATTTTAATGCATTTAAGCAAATTGTTCAGGAAACACTGAGATAAAAGCTGAAAGGATGTTTCAACTCTCAGTTTCACGTGGTGACAAGTGGGTGACCGGTTCCCTCGGTAACCCCTTAAATCTCTGGCAAAACAACTTGATGCAATATGTATGTGGGGAGTGACACACATGCACATGTCTTTAAAGTATATCAACTTCATACTGTGTCTTTGACTCACATTCATTTAGCCAATTCTAGTTTCATCTATTTGTGAGCCACTTGTAACCGTCTGCTTATTACAGAGATGCATGAGTGACACAGGACGTCTGAACGGGCTGATTAGAGATGTGATGCAGGAAATGACCAAAGAATCAAACGCCAGCTGCCAGGTGTGATCCTGACTGTTTGGTAAGATCTGGTACCAATGCTGACTCGGCTAATTAATGCACTGACAAGCCAGATCATCCATAAATGTCTAATGTTGTGTCAATTAATGACCAACAGTATTGATTCTTCTTCTTGAACGTGAGAGGACAAGTTGAGGCTGCACACTATGTTATTCCAATGGGTGTGTGTGTGATGTTCCATGAGAGATACCAGACAACCATGGTATTAGTCTTCATGGTGTTTGGATTTGTTTTTTATAGTAATGTTAGAGAGGAGGTCACTGGATTTAAACTTGTGTGTGAGAATGTGATGTGTGATTTTCAACATGCTAAGCAAGCATTTATCGGGGGACTCCAGATGCTTCCAGATGCTTCATGAACAGTGTTTCCCTCTCTAGTACCACCTCATATCCTTCACCTGGCAGAGTGGAGATGATTAGCTGTGGGGAAATATCTCCCTCTACTGGCTAGGAAGTGAACTGCAGCTAGATATAAATAGATGACACAACTTACTCAAACAGCTTCGCCCCAGTTTATATAATAAACGTATCAATATAGAACTGTTGTTGAAATGCAGCCACAATACAATGACAGCAGGTTAAACACCCTCGTCAGAGTTTAACATGCTCATCATATACCAGCCTATAACACACAGACAAAGGCAGGTTTAGTCTGTGATGGTAAATTCAACTTCTCACTTATCAATTATCACACATGCTCACTGCTGCAGACGCTTTGCTAGACAGGTGGTGTTCTCCAAACACACCTGTGGAAAACCAAACATCATGTCAGCAGCAAACAGGATCTCATGGTAGATAAAGCCACCGTGCAGTCTGTGCAAAAAAAGGAATATTTAAATCATACTTTTGAATTAAAATAGCGTTTGTGTGTCTTTTTACAGCCAGTGCATGTTTGTGTGTAGTAGAAAGCTCAGAGGGAATGGCTGTATAGCACACAAGCCGTGTCTCATAGGATGCTCAGTGAGATAATGAATCAATTAAATGATGTTTATTTTCATCAGCTACATCATGGCGGTGGTCGAGCCTGCGGCAACACTGTCAACACACCTGCACTGTTGATGTCACGGCACAAAGAAAACTGCAAACACATGTCCAAAGTCATTATGTTTCCTCAATGATGGGGTTTGACAATGACGTCCCTGAAGGTGCTCTTTGACGTTCAATGGCACATTAATTGAGCTGCAGGGAGACGTATGGATGGATTAGAACAATCCCCCTTTTCAATATCAACCATTATTTAGCTCAAAATTAGAAAATATCTACAAAGCCTCCATGTACAGTCAAACACGTGACAAGGAATCTCTCTATATGCTACAGTTTCTACTGTTTTACTCGTGCAGTTCACCCTTCTCGTCAGTAGAGGGAGACCAAATCACTTTGAGGTTTATTATGGAGTTCAACGAGACCCTGACCTCATTACAGTCCAAAGCACTTAGGCCACAGGGCTGTTACTATCATGCACAACACACACCCAAACTAACACACACACACACGTATCAAATGAGAGAGATAGGTGGGGCACGCTAACAGGGAGACAAAGTCCATCCAGGTCATCAAAGGAAAAATACCCTTTGTGTTGCACATAGTTCAGCAGTAGGTTCCTCTGCTGGTCAACAGCAGCTACCTGAAAAGTCCCTGAGCTGTACAGAGATGAACGTGTCTCTGCTTCCTCTCACTGCATGAAAACTACGTAAAAATATTCTCTTACGGCCGGTGACATCACTTTGAGCCTGTGCAGCAGTGATCAGGGAATATAGCTAACGAAACTCATAAGCAAAACGAGCACTTCAACATACATCAGTGTGAGAAGAACTACCTAAACCATGAAGCAACAAGAAATGTATTTAATGTGTGCGTCCAGATGGAATTAAAAGATTAAAAGTTTGGCCCGAGCCCTATCCGCTAACATGGAGGGGGCGGGATATTACCTATACTGCAACCAGCCACCAGGGGGAGATGAACCTCTGTTTGCTTTATGGCAACATTTGTATTGTTCCTTACTATGTTAATACACTTTGCACTTTACACAAAAATAGAAATAAAAAGAACAGGCATTACATTCACTGTAATCTGTGACTGTCCCCCTTTTAATTAATAATTAATATTTACGTTTAAAAAAAACAACATTATTTAATATTTGCTTAATTATTAACTGTTCTTTCTTACGTGCAGGTAAGAGTAAATTCCTCCTTCAGTCCATCAACTCGGCGGTTGAACTTCCAGTGAAGGGTTATCCCACTTTGACAAATCATTTACCTGCTTTCTAGACCTGAAAATAAAGGAGAGGGACTCTCCCACACCTGGAATCCAGACACTGCTCGTCTAATACGAGCAGGGTTACAGGGTCAAGGGGTTGAGAAAGTCCCATTCAGGCTTCTTTTTTTTTAACTACAAATACCTGCGTTTGATGAAGTCCAAAACTCCAAAATGACAGTGATCACAGTGATAATCTGACAATATGAGATAATATACAATAATATATTGTTGATGATGGACATCCAGCAGCTCTCTTCTGGTAGAGAACCGGGTCATCTGCCGACTCCAGGTGGCTGCAGGTCAGAGCAATGTGCCTTTTGACTGGTGGGTCACCAGTTTGACTCCCAACACCAGAAGGGAGAATCTGAATTGGGGAGATAAATGTGTGACCGTGTCATCTCCTTTGACAAACTGGCGAGAAGACGTCCTCAAGCAAGACACTTAACCTCCAGCTGGAGCTGCTAGCCGGCCCATGATTAATGGTTACTTAGTTATCAATTAAGTTAAACCACTTAAACCAATTAAGTTGCGTTCATGTTTCAACTTTGGTTCAATCTCCGGCGAATCTACGACCTGCAGCGACTCCCAGCGTGCACACAAGCATCAGTGGAGGTGAGTCAGGATGTGCAGAGGTTACCGGAGGAATTGCACACACCAGCTGTTTCTCTGCGGCCGCCTGACAGACGAGCGCACGGCAAGTCTGAACTCCTACAGACGCACATCGCTGTAGCCACGGGGCCAGTTTGGGGGCGAAATGCCAAGCCATATTTTCTCACCTCATAAAAAACGTTCCTGACACTATTTAGAAAATATATGCAATGAAAGCAGGTTCTTTGAATAGCAGCTCCTCGGTAATCAAACAGAGATCCTGCTGGTTGCTACCTGGTCAGCTGCTGGCGTGTTTGACCAGCTGGTGATGACATCGCCGTCATTCTCACATCTCACAAAGATGAAACAACAGTGGAGATCGGAAGTTCAACGTTCGGAGTGTTGACTTTGGGGATTAGTATCCATAACCGGATGAGCAGAGAAAGAACAAATCATCCATATACGTCTTGGCGAGGCGTCCGTATGTGACTTCACAGGGAAACGGAAAACTGAACTGACATCCTTTAAGTAATGCCTTGACCTTGATGTTTTCTCTCCAAAAGACTGTCTCTGTCTGTGCTGGTATGAACACTGTATTTGTCCCCGGAGGATCCGTGAGTGTATATATTTATTTTCACGTAAGTGGTTGTTGTTTTTTCTTTTTTTTCCCAGACGAGCGAAAGAAAGCGAGACGAATACGGGTTATGAGAATTTCTGAGCGTCGGACAATCTGAGGGAGATGTTCACTGGGAGAAAGTCTGATCAGCTTATGAAGCTAAGAGGTCACAAAGCCTTCAAATAAAGTGATTGTGTATTTAAGCAGCATGAATTTTGCCTGCAATTAATATTTCATCAAATTGATGACCTTTAGGGACCGAAAGGGCATAAAGCAGAAGACTCTGATATCACTGCAATAAATCAGCTGGAGCATAAATCCAAAGGAGTGGAGTAGTTCAAGTTACACATGCCCTCTGGCGACCATCATAATCATGAGCGGACAGAAGTTAGTCAGATGTTGTGCATATATCGCGATACAGCCCATGCTAGGAGGCAGGTCGAGGCAGTGGACTGTGTGATGAGAGACAGGTGTTTGATGCCCACTTGAAGCGCCCAGTCGTCATGGTAACGTAATGCGACGTTAAGGAACCCAAGCCATTATCTTGCACGAGTCAATTCTTTTAGACTCACATCAAGCGTTGGTTTATCAATGATAACAATGGATGACATGCAGCTTCTTGTAGGTGGAGTTTTTGAAAGTGTTTGATTCCTCAGAGGAACAGTACAAAAAAATGTTCCCCGTCTGAAAGAACAAACCCTCATATGAAAAGCGTTGAGTGTTTGTTCCCCTCGCCTCATTCACCGCGACACGAACGGCCCCATTAACATGATAACCCATCAAAAACAAGCCTCCTTCTCGTGGCCCTCGTCCTCTTTAATGTGGGATTCGACTTCATGTTTAACTTTTGTTAAGGATTCCTCTTAAAAAACGGGTAATTGTGCTGTCGGCCCACATTCTCTGAAAACTTCCTGTCACACACATTGAAAGGCTCTGGCCCGTTTCTACTGGTGACCTCTTTAACAGGCGAGGCAGACGGGCTGGTAGACTTGGCTTCGGGACAAACCAACCATCATCGCTCTGCCAGGAATGGACTGAGACTCTGATACGCTGGGACACGATTTTGCATTGGTGCATTTTTTTTTTCCATTCCTGACAGGGATTAGAGGGTTTCTAGTCATTTCTATTCATCTCTCATGTAGGTTTATGCTACTAACAATAGCATTTATGCCTCATTTACTGTCTTCTGGGAAACATGCTTGTGAACACACGTGCAAACAGGGACCACGACTACCAGCAAGGGGAAGAAGCTTTTTATCTGTAGCGCTCATAATGAGGAGTTGTATTTAGATTCATGTGTAATGGACACTGCAGAAAAACAAAAACAAATGTTCCTAGATTAAATCTCAGTCTCAAAGTCTCAGACGGCGTTTACATCCGCACGGTGACTCATGAGCGGAGTGAGTGTGCCGTTGCTCTGCGGTTTAATAGAATGATTCACAATAACGCCGAGGTAAATAGGAAATGTCTCCCACTTGCAAACAGATGGAGGGGAAATCCAGATGTTTCCATTACCAGACGTCCAGCAACACCAGAGTCCGGCGTACGGTGCAGGAAAGGTTTACAAACAAGAAGAGTTCTTGTGTTAAATACTCCGTTATCAGTGGAATGTGTTGAGCTTTGATGATGGAGGAGATTTTATTCCTGGGAAAGTGTGTGTGTGTGTGTGTGCATGAAGGTGAGTCCCAGCGAGGTAGAGGAGTTAAGAGTCAGACTTAACAAATGGTTGGCTGATTTTAGCAATGTCAACCATTTCCTCAGCCTCATAATCCCGAAGTGAGTGAAGCCTGTGTTTAAACATCAAAAGGGTTTCTGGGACTGCGGCTGTCGGAGACCACGACCACGCCAATGAAAGGGAGTCATTACCAGGAGCTTTACTCAGCCAACCAAGCATCCAGATCCCTCAAGGAGTCTATTAGAAAATGACTGTAAAACTATTTAAATGTGTCGGGTGTTTGTGGAGAAGTGTGAAGCAGCATCGTCATCTCCATGTCGTCCCCTCAGGATGAACCTCACTGGCCTCAAAAGACGTCCTCAAACCTTATGATGGATGACAGTCTGACACTGCAGAGAATTAGTTTTGGGGTGGAATATCCCTTCGGATTGAGTGAACAGTATTGACCCCAAAGAGCCTTGTTAGATGTCTTACCGTAGACATTAGTCAACATTACTCACAACATGAAAGGCTTTCCTTCATGAAATATTACAGACAAGCATGTGATGGCAAGATGTTCTCCAAAGAGCCCCGAGGTGCTCAACACATTCACATCTTATCGAGCGAACGCTCGCCGGATTTCCACATCGGATTCCAAAGGGAAACTTTCCCCTCACCTCAGCAGACCTGCTCTCAGGAGCAAGTTGTGGAGGAAGAGGAAGATAAAAAAAAGAGGAAATTCTGCAGATTTGCGTGCTTCATCTCCATAATCCTCTGTAAGCAGAGAAACTGTTTGCAGATGAACTCCCACATGCGAGACAAGACAATGTAAGTAGACGGAGGCGGAGGTAGTAAACTGCTGGTGCGCTGCTGCTGACTCATAATCACAACAGAGCAGAGCCTCCACATGGGCCACAGATGAGGACACATGGATGAATCAGCTCTTAGCAGCAATTCCATCCTGACATTTTCAATAGACTCGTTCAGACATGAAAAATAACAATGAGCAGATATTCATATCTGCAGAGAATAAATACTCTGATGACAAAAGCTGTTGTTGTATTGTGGTGCAAAAACATGGTTCAAATTATGTTCGCTATACGTTTGGGACAATCAGAAACGATCAATAATCTCTGACAATGAGAAACCTCCTGCATGTCCTGCAGTACATACTGAATATATACAATATAATAGCACTGCTGTGTTGTTTCATACATGCAGGAACATGCTGAGGTCTCAATAACACGTCTGTATTATTTCCAAAAGCTTCGTCAGATAGAGATAAAACTAAGTTATTACTATGTTCTGTATAGAAATAAATATAAACCAGGGGGACAGAATCTAAGACTCACAGCTGACCCCTCGCTTTCGTATGACATCACCACGCTGTGTGACAAATTGCACTACTAATTACAGAACGCCGGCGTACCATTTGCTATACCGCCTACCTGCTGCAGGCGAGCTGGCATTAGGTGAAGGGCGGGGTCAGCATGGACTGGTCGCCAGTCAATCACTGGACTCACACATAGAGACAGACCCACATTCACACACGGGGATCATTTAGAGCAAGGGTCTTCAACAGGGGGTCCGGGACCCCTAGGGGGTCCTCAGAGTTACTACACGGGGTCCGCCAAATCTGTGTGTGAAATGATTTGTTTTTTTTATCTTAATCACTTGAACCCTAGCATCCCTTTTTCTGAGGAAAACTTTAGCCAAAAATAGCAGATCTACAAGCTCACAACGCTGAGGCGTTGTAAGCTTGTAGATCTGCTATTTTTTGGTAAAGAGGCTTGGTGTAGAGCGAAAAAAGAGCAAACCAAGTAAACCAAAAAAAGTTTAATCTGAAACACAATTTTATACAATATAGAGGGGGTCCCTGCTTCATCTCTCTCTCAGCTAGGGGGTCCTTGGCCTGAAAACGTTGAAGACCCCTGATTTAGAGAATTAACCAAACTCTTTGTTTTCGGTGTGTGGGAGGAAACCGGAGTACCCGGAGGAAACCCACACAGGCAAAAGGTGAACATACAAACTCCACACATTTGGTGGTGTT
>CAAKHC010004955.1:3346-20846 GCA_901007825.1 Macroramphosus scolopax | reverse complement strand
TACTTCTGCTAGAGAACAGGGGTCGAAGCAACATTCAGCCGACAGAGAAAGTGATGTACTGTCGCCTCAGCGGGCCGTGATCGAGGCCGGCCAACCTACAGGAGCTGCTGAGGATGGGTGACCCATCGCTGCCTCATTCATCCTCTTCCAACCTCCCATACTCACTTATCTGTTCTCCGTCTGCCCTTGTGTCCTCTGATCGCTCAGTATCGTCCTCATCATCCCCCGACGAGATGGCATCTGCACAGAGTAACCACGATTACTGCCCGCCTCTCTCAAACCACACACACACACACACACACACACACACACACATGCAGTAATGCATGCAGACATGCAGCCACGTCACAGATTTGCAGATACACAAATGCTTGGAGGAAATGCTTGAGCGAGACAATTATTTAAATAAATCATCACTAACACTACTGTAGAAGTGTATTAATGCTACACACACACACACAAAATCACACACACATCTCAGTAGACCCTGTTTTCAAGTAGAACCAAACTCAAGCTCCTGATCACAAGTTGCATTGCCACTTTCTGGATTCAGCACAGCTCAGTCAAGCTTCAGTGTCCCGTCTTGTCCTGTCCTGCCTGGTTCCCTGACTCACCTGTGACATTCACTATGAAGCACACTGTGTCTTTGCCCAAGCTGGTGCAGGCGTACAGGCCTGAATCCTTGGGCGTGGCATCACGGATCTGCAGCAGCTCCTGCTCTATCAGTGTGCGGTTGTTGGTGCCCAGAGAGCTGCCGTCTTTGGTCCAGGTGATGGCCCCCGACGCCGGCAGAGGGCAGCTCAGCTTCAGCACCTCCCCTGGATGCACTGAGCACACCGTGGGCTTAGAAATTTGGTATTTGCTCGATGCTTCTGCAGAGCGAACGGGGGAAGGAGGCAAGGGGGGGGTTGATGGGGTGGAGAGGGGGGAAGATGGAATGGAGGAGGAGGAGGGTGCACAAGAAGGAGGAAAGAAAGGTAGGAGGGGAAGAAACAAGCAATAGTGTAAGAAAAAAATCACCACATAACCCCAACTGGATGCACTTAAATCAACATATGCAGGAGGAGCAATACAGAGAAGAGGTGGCCCACTATTGTAAACCATCACACCAATATATCGTTACCACAAACCCCCAGTAAGTCATTTGAAATGGAGACCTTAGAAACATATGGAGGCCTTTATAGATGCAGAGCATGCAGGCACGGCCAGAGCAAACATCAACGAGTTGTTAGCAGGTGAGAACTGGACATCAGTGTGATGAGAGACGCAGCTAACCTTCCCTTACAGTGTAGATGCCAAGCAGCCAATAGTTGAGAGCAGCAGTATAGACGGATCTCTGCAGACTAACAGAAGTAATAAAACTCCATTACATCTGCCCATCAGGAAGGAAAGCAGCCAGAAACAGAGGAAGCAGTTGTCAGGAGAAAAAAGAGGGGAGGCGCTCTGTCTTTTTGGCTTTTCTTTGGTTCTGACTGTGTGCCTAAACTTCCAGAACCTTGACCTGACGGTGGCCCGACTCTGCTTCTTTCCATTCCTCTCTTCTTCGTTCTTTTTCATTACACAGCCATGGAGGATCCACAACTCCTGCACAGGATCTGCTGGCCAACGCAGCAACTCCGCTCGCCTCCAAAGTGCATAAAACCTTTGATTCTGGGAGAAACTCCAAGTCTGCCTGTGTGAGTGCATGCGTGTACACCGTGTCCTCTGACTAGTGCAACGGCACAAATGCAACGCACTGAATTTCCACTAGATCAAAGGGGATTCGGAGTGCCCAGAGCTGCGACTGCACCTCCACATCAGGACACACTTTGTCCATGCAGACTCTGGACTCTGAACCTTTCTGAGGGGAAACCTGCCTGCTCGTGTTTCACCTCGATACACTGAAGCTGTTTGCAGACTTTAATACACACAAACAGTACGTGTACATTCACACCACTCACATGCATCCTTCAAACGCTTTAAAGCTGAGAAGAATCAAAGCTTCTCTCTGTGTGCTTTCCTCCGAGGGAAAAGGAGCAGAGGAGAGGAGGAGAATGATTTAAAAGATCTGAGGTGGAAAAATAGCAACTATGGAAAAGCAAAAAAAAAAGTGAAGCCAGTGATGGATGTTCAACATATTTTGAGCGTTTTTGGCTGCAGACTGACAGTGTAATTACGGCAGCAGTGGCACTCCCAGTCTTTCCTGCACCTCAAAAACACAGTTTCAACCACATCACACCCCCATTATCTCCTGCTGTGTGCCCTGTGTGTTAATTGCAAAGTACACACACACACACACACACACACTCGAGCCGCAACAGGAAGGGAAAGTAATTCCACAGCAAGCCAGTGGTTGAGGCATGTGTGCATTCCTCTAAATGTTCCCCCTGGGTGAGTAGACACATCCAGGTACAGTTCCTGTATTGTCTGTTTTGTTTTTTTTTTCTCTCCCACTTCGATCCGGAAGCCGACCGGAGCTCTGGGTGGTCTGATAAGAGGTGGAGCTCCCGCGCTGATTGATTGGAGCTGTCTCCTTTACCTTTTATGGCTTTCTTTCTTCCTACCGGAGGCCTCTCGACATTATTACCGCCTCCAGCTTTTACTATCAAGTGAAATTTGGGTGTCTAGAGAAGGTACATTATAATTGCCAAGACACAAAGCAGCCTGGCAGGTATGGACAACTTCAGCATGATGGACCCCTCCCTGATGGTGACGCGGCAGGGCCACACCTGGATGACAGCATGCATGCACGCAAACACACAAAGACTCCGGAGAAGAGAGTGAATCTCATACATGCACCTGGATGCTTCTTCATGAACTCTGAAGGAGAAGGAGAGCTGGACGGAGAGAGGAAGGAACAAGGAGGAAAGGAGTGTCTCCAAATGGTGCGTCAGATTAAAGAAAGCATGCAAGCGTTAGTTCTGCCCTCGTCATTGTCTTATCTCCGCTGTGTCCATCTGTCCCACTCCATCAACTCCTCCTGCTGCTGCCCCTCCACTTCCCTCCTTCACCTCCCCTTCCGTTCTGCACTCTCCTTCCCCCCCCTTGCCACAAATCCTCGGCCCTGACCCCGCCGACCTAACCCTGACCCTTCCCAGACCTGTTGACACCTCCAGCGTGCTCGATTGTTCATGGGAACCTTTGTCATGTAAGCACACATGAACACGTACGGTGAATGCGTCAACAGCCTGAAGGAGCCCGACACACACTGAGGAGTTTAGGAAAAAGGTATGTATCGTGCACATGCACGCCAAGAGATAAAGGCTAACCGCTTCCCCACTTGCAAAGAGTTTACAAGAGAGCAGGGATGCATGCGGAGTTGAAGAGTTTAAAAAAGTTCAATGCAGATTTTTTTCCTCTCTGCAAAGTTTCATCCCCCTCTGCACCACAGGAGGGGGCGGGAGTGTCTCCCCCTCTCCCTATCTCGCTCTCACACACACACACATTCACACACACACAAAATGTTGCTCAATCTCTATCACCTCCTTCTCCTGGTCACTCTCCCACTATTATCATTCCCATTTTGCCTCTCGTCTCCTGAAGCACGTCTCCGTTCCAAAACCCATCTCCGTCTTCCTCCGACAGCTCTTACATGTGTCTATCAGGTGTGATGGATCCGAGCTGTCCTCTCTCGTCCTCGTCATTCACGCCGCCTTGGCGAGCAATGATGAGTGTCTGCGGCGAAATGCAGCGAGCGATTCTCCCAAACATCTCATCTTGATCCCGCCTGTCTCCGAGCCAGGCAGCGACGGGGACGGGGGGACGGGACGGGGATTACAATGGCCCCAGGAGATTATCTCACATAAATGATCTTATGAATCGCAGAGAGGCTCATTCGGCTGCAAGTCTGTCCTCCCATCTCCTCCCTGTCGCGCTCTGCACAACGGGATAGGTGGACTAAATGTAATGACTGCCGTCTCAGAAGAAACACACTCAGCAGGCACTCAGGCTAACAGGCACACACACACACACACACACACACACACACACACTGCCAAATCACATTATTTCTGCTGCCCCTCTTATCCCTCCTTTTTTCCTCTCCTCTTTCCTCTGTTTCCTGCTCAAATAGTCAAATCCCAGGACTTTTCTCCCCTTTCTTGTCTTTCTGATGTCCTTTCACATTCAAATCCCTGCTCGGCTTTTTATATGATGACAAAGGGGGCGGCTCTGTGAACTGGCTCCTGCTAACATCCGTGGCAACAGCCCCACCAGTGTACCCCCCCCCCCCCCCCACCCCATCCCTCATCATCAAGTCACCCCGTGAACCTCACCTGACCCCCTGAACCCTTGCTAGCACTTGTCTCCCTAAATCCTCCCAGGTAAAGGAGTGCTGCTTCCTACATATGCAGGGTACTCTGACATGAGGCTGATGCTGGAATCGAACAGTGACATGCCTTCCTCATGCTGTCATCTAGTTTAAAATATGACCTGCTCATAATCTGACACATACATGTCAATCAGGTAGCTCACATCTGTCAGAACAATGCATGAATATTTCCCACTCGAGCTAATCTTGTGCTCCATCATCCTGCACGCTATTGGCTCACATTCCTCTCCGCCGCCTGCTGCACGGCGGACAGTCCGCTGACACATGAGGCGCAAGCTGGCACAGGTAGAAGATCCTCGCAGCCTCTTATCAGACAGGTGTGAGATTGCACGGTGGAGTGACAAGAGGTTTTCTGGCACGTCGGCCAAGGTAAATAAGAGTCCCAAGAGCATACACGCACTCTCACAAGCCACCAACAACCACACTCAGCCCTGCAAGATTAACGCCAGCCAACGGCAAGCTATAAAGTCATTATGTGGAGGCTGTATAGTCGGTACAACTGCCCCCCCTTGGTTACACCGCCGGGCTGTCGCACTGCGTTTGTTTGGAGTTCACTTCCATTGCCATCGCCACAGTCACACACACACACCAAGGCATTCACCCTCCAGCTGACACTTTTATACCTTTACAGCCCGCAATCCTACGATGCAGATAGCACCATGTCACAAATAGGTAACAATCCTGCATCCACTCTCCCATCCTCCCACACATCAGCACCCTCAGACAGCCACCAGCAGGCGGGAGGGAACTTAATGAGCAGATTAAGATGATCATTACGGCTTATGGAATACAGATGTCGTTGGAAGCACGGAGGAGAAATCAAGCAGCAAATGAATCTAGAGACGTGCCAGGAGAGCAGCTCCAGTCCCGAACACTCAATAAATAATAATTGTCTCCTGTTGAACTTTCCCTCGTGCCAATCTGACCAATACTGTAACTTTGCATGCTGTTGCAATGTTTTTGACACAGTTTGGCAGGGAGACGGGGGGAAATACAGTCAAACCCTTTGCGCTCCTCCCGCGCTCCCGTGCGCCTGCTGCCACATTTATTCCACAGTATTTGCTAAAAGGCGCCTGAACAGACCGCAGAGAGAGAGAGAGAGAAACAATGTTAAGGACACACGCATACCTCTTCCATTGTTCCTCGACTCAGTCAGAGTATTTTAATCGCTGTGCAAACGGAGAGCGCCCGGGCAAGGTAAACACTCCCATAGATACTGAAGTGGCTACAGCAACAACAATAGGCCTGTTGTGGAGAGCTAAACCAGTGCGCTTGCTCTGCTTCTACTGTTACAGCTGCCACAGGTAAACAAACTAGCAGGGCCACCAGGGGTGGAGGAGGCCTGAGCTCTATAGAAACAACACTGATATGCAATCTAATGAATCCACGGCAATCAGTGCTCCCACACACCCGGTGTGACCGGGGCTGCATGGCAGAGAGGGGCGAGGGCGTCCCAAACATCTCTGTAGGGGGGGTGTTTATTAGGACAGAGAGGGGGCGGGACCAGCCAATCTGTCTCTGCAACATCTCGGCCCTGCAGGTGACACCAGTGAAGTCGACCAGGAAGGAGCAGAAGACAAACCGGACGGATTCAAAACAATAGTTTGGTACGTGCAGCAGGGAAACATATTGTAGATCCCATATGCCCTGTTGATCCCTCACCATGTGACCCACAGGTCTAGCCACTTAATCTCCAGTCACATGTCTTCACTGCTGCCCAGCTCACTGAAATCTCTCCATCTAAAAGGAGAAGTCAAATATGCACAAATCCTCTTAGAAACTTTCCTGGAGGATTGTGCAACTGTGGAAAAACTCTCCCTGCCCATCCCTCGGTCCCGTCTGCAGCCATGTAGCGTAGCGTAGCGTAGCGTAGCGTCCCTGGGTTCAAACCCAGTCGAGGCGGCACAGCAAAACAACAACAGCAGAGCTGAGTCGGCCTCTATTTTAGGTATTTAAGAAAAATACCTGACCTCTTGGTCAAAGGCCAGGAGAAGGTACGTGGTGTTCGGAGACAGAAGAAGACGGGGGAGGTGGCTTGGAAAGCGATGCTCTGTTGTTGGGCTAACATACAATTAGCATGGAGATTAAAGCCAAGGTACAAAAGGCTTTGGAATGTAACTTACCATCCATCACAACAACTGTAATTAGCTGGTTTCTTACTAGACTTTGTGACTGGAGACAGAAAACGCCTAAAAAGAAAAAAAAATATATATAAAAAAGGTCTGTCTGCTTCGGTCTCTGCCAGGACGGCCTTAAAGAGTCTCACAGAAAGAAGTGCAAGCGGTCATAACTCAAAGCAAAGTGAAATCTGTTCCTATTTTCTCTCTCTTTCTCTCACTCGCCGCTTCTTTGCGGGTAAGCGGGGCATGAGAGGGATGCCAGCATAAACACCGTCCCACCCTACTTCAAAGCTCTGCCTCGTCTCGTCCTCCCAACCGGGGTCAGAAACCTGCCTCAAACACTCACGTACGAGCTGAGCTGCTTCAGACCTCAGAAACAGATGTAAAACAAAAGGAGTGGGACTCACACGCCGGATAATGTGGAAAACAAGAGGCCTGCCATGCCCACGTACGCTGTTTCCTTTCATTCTGATCCCCCAAAAACGTACATAAACTCAATCCTTCCAACTTGTTAGACTCTCTGTGAGGTCTCGGAAGAACAGAGGGCTGTAATCCGTGTTTTCTCAATGAGAACACTAAAAACTAACTCGTACATTTACAAGAAACTGTGAAAAAGAAGAGAAGCGCAAATTCAAAGGGTTTCTTCTTGTTTTTATTTTGTCTTTCTGAATTACGACGATCAAAGTGTTTCCAGAGACGAAAACCTTTTTAAGAGACACATTTATATTTAGAATAAAGTTGATGCAAGTGAGAAGAATAATGCAAACATGAACCAAAGGTCACGTTTGAAGGGGGGACACCTGCTCTCTAAAAACAAACCCAACAAATGTTTTGACACCCGGCTCGGCCCCGTGTTGTTTCCCCTGCTTACCTTCGGGCTCCAGAGTGGCCTCCTCCTCCTTGGTGGCGGTGAGGGGCGGCCGCGCCACGCTGACGGTCAGCAGGGACAGCAGGACGGCGGCCAGCAGCCAGGCCCACGAGGCCATCCCGTTAGTGGGGGCCAGCGCTCCCCATACTCCCCTTCTCCTTCTCCACCTCCCCCTGGACACTGATCCCATCTGAGGGAGTCCGCCCAACCATCAACTGCTGCCGGTTCGGCCTGTCACTCACTGGAATTCACCCAATCGCCCGGACTGGGAGGTGAACGGGAGAGAGAGAAAAGGTGATGAATGAAGATGTGGAAACGAGCACGAGCAGACAGAAAGGTGACGATAACACACGTCGGTGACAAAGCACCTTCTCTTCCTCTCCTTCTCGTTTTAAATCAGACTATAGGACGAAGGCAGAGAAAGCAGCAGATACAATTAGCGTTTTAAAAAGTTGTCAAACGAGCTGTGCCACAAACATACCGAAACCGTGAAGCACCGGCGGTAAATACAACCTGCCTACCTTCACATTAGATCAATAACGATGTGCATTGTCATGCTGAGACAGGCAACATCATTTTAACATTACATCTCTGTAAGGTTCATTAATCAGAGTCTAACCGGGAACACTTCTGCAACACTTCAATTAATTAAGAGATATATTTCATATATAACTTTATATATCATTTCAATGGAACGTAAATGCATTTCTCTACAGATGAGTTATAATCTGTTTTAATATTTCTTTGCATCAGTTAATCCCGTGTCAAACCTGAGCTGCAGCATTTATGTTAAACTGTACCCCGAAATCACTCCGATTATATTTCTGTGACTTGATTGTGGAACCGGCGAAGACTTTAATTGAAGAGCAGAATTGCATTTCTTCTGGAGAGCCACAGCGATCTGATTAGCCAGACATCTGCGGAGCCACCGGGCTGAGGGTCTCTGGAGGTTCGGGGCAGTCACGCTTCCCCGAGCTCCGTCTGCCGGAGCTCCAGCTGGACGGATCGATCGGTTCAACCCGCAAACACACATGTAATTGGACTTTTAGGGAGCAGACCTGAAAACGTGAGCTACACGTCAGGTTGTTTAATCCCCCTCCTCAGGGGCCACTCGGGATCCAGATGCCAACTTTGAGAAATTGGTTTATCAATTAAAGGTAATTCATTCTGCAATTTGACAACGCTGACGTATGAATTATTGATGATTAGTGAACCAATCAGAGCCAATCAACACCTGAGCCGTGTAAAACAATTCATCATGAAACCCAGGGCCTCAAAAGGATCTGTATCACGTTAAGTGTGTAATTTCCAGATTATAAAATATAGTATTTGATCATGTTACTAACACATGAGGGACTCTGACCACCGCCTCCATTTAAAAACAGACTTTGAATGAAATTTCTCGCCACTTATTGAATTCCTATTGAAATTCAAATCAGTTGGCTTTTCCACAATGGGGCTGGTTTGGAGGTGCTCAGTGATTTAGGGCTCCGGCACAAGCAGAGGAGGAACAACAACCGCGGTCACGGGATAATTGGCACCATAAATGCGATGTAGAAAATTAAGCAGAGTAATAAATAACCAGGACACTTGTTAATGGGCTGTAAAGTGATGATGCAAGGTGTTGTGTAGTTCCCCACCTTCCTAAACAAACAAGGGTTGATTTCCCCGGATAACTTTGACCTACAATGAAGGATAACATTGCAGCAAAATGCATCTTTTTTGTGGGTTCCACATTTATTCAAACTTTTTTGGGGGACTTTGCTTATTTTAGAGACTTGTGCAAAAAAATCTCCAAAAGCAAAGTTAGGTAAAATAAACTACACGTAAATAGTTTTTATTTTATCCTGCAGCCATCTAAATAAAAAATACAAACATAAAACGCGCAAAGCTTTTCTACCATCAGCCTGTTTGTCATGCAAGCCAACATGACAGATGAGATTCAGAGGAAGCTTTAGACTTTTCCCCCAGCTGAGTTTAAACATAAACATGAAATACTTACAAGGGAGGACTAAAATGTGCAGCTCTCTGTTTTGGCATGCACCGATAAGGGAAGAAAGAGCTGGATCCAGAGGGAGGAATGTCTCCAGGTCCACAATGCACCAACAAATCTGCGAGGCGCTGCCTTTTTCTCAGCTTACTATTCCACAGTCAGCCGGCATCAACTCACAGCAGGGAAAATATTCCAAATGTAGTCCGATGTCATGCAGAGAAATCCGACTTTACACCCGCTGTCCTTCGAACTCAGCTCGCAAAGCGCCGCAACCCCGAAACTTTCCTCCCCGTCACTAAGTTTCCTCCGGGGCGCAACAACATGCCCAATGTTCCCCCACAGCGCACTTGTCAGCTAAATAGAAAGTTTGCAGCTGGTAAGACGCGGAGCTGGATTTAAGACGCACAATAAGACAGCTGTCCGATGCAACGTGTCATAAAATCCATCAGTGTGCGTTCCCCTGTTGAAAAGTGTCTCTCTGTCTTTCCCTCGTCGACAGTCCCCGCACGGATTCTCGGACGCTTTGTCAGGTTTACTAGGTTTTTTCTCCTCCTTACGTCTCCACACACTGCCCTCCTCCTTCACTCCAGTGGGTGTCATCACCCCCCCCAGTGTAATTCGAGCCGCTTCCTGGCCGCAGTGCCTTTGGGCCTCGCCTTCCTCCGCCCATCAAACCGCAGCGCTGCCTGTCTGCTTGTCAGCCCGCGTTCAACTTGCTCAAACTGGGACGTTTTCGAGTGAGGACGCTGCTCGGCTCCCGGGCGGGCAGACCGCGGTAACAGCGCCCCCTAGTGGCCACGGCGCGAAGACATGCACATAGACGCACAGAAAATATCTGCAGATGTTTCTTAATGTTTAGATGGTTAATGAGGGCTGATGCAAACCAAATTAAATGAAAGAAAATCTCCCATGTTATTACTGTTACTTTCTAACTGAGGTGCAAACTCAGAGGGTTATTGTTCTAATACCTTTAGTCAAATCAAGGTTAGGTGTCAGCCATTTATACAAGACGGTGTACATTTGTGTTTTATACCTATATCATACATGGACATAAATATAAATTGATGATAGTGTATAATCCACAAGGGTATCAGAATGTAATATAAATGTATTTATCAGAAAAATTATAGCTGATTCAATGTCATTTGAGGGAACAATGATAACATCTGCACAATCATTAATACATTTAAAGCATATAAATGGATTACAGCACAGCCCAAGTACTGTCCTTAAGGACAATTAATCAAACAGCACTTGATTAGTAAATAAAAATTGATGGTACTATATAGATCTGATCATCGAATTCTATCTAACATTAAAATGCTACTTAAATGTCACCAGCAATGATACTCCTGATATCATATGATCTGATAAGATAAACCTTTATTCTTCCCACGACGAATATAACAATAATCCTGTTTGTCACTGGAGACAGAGAGTTTAAGCAATGTACTAAAGCTTTTACTCCAGGAAACTTTTAAGATCAGCACTTAATATTCAGCACATGATATTCATTCCATATCCCATACAGACTGTAAGTCTCCAGTATAACAATGTGCAGTAAAAAGATTATTGAATCATGACAAGAAAGCAAAGAGAACATAAGGAATGAAGTATAAAGAAGTAGATATTTTTTCTGCTATTCTTCCTATGCATAGTTGTAGAGTTTGGAATAACTGAAGTTAATAACTTTCCTCCAAATGATCTGTCCACGTCTACAGCGAGAGCCTGAAGGCTGGCCCCCTGTGGCTCTTCCCCCACTGCTTCAAGCTGTCTCCTGCATTGGTTAAGGCGTTCAAGTGCTCTGAAAGAGACACAGGGGAGGGTGGAGGACTCTAATCCCTGCAGACTTTTTTATTTTTGTCTCGCTTCCACTGCTGAAGACTATTTTCTTTTTTCAAACAAGCGAGGGAAAACGCTTCCATTCATTTTGATATGAGGCACTAACAAGGTTTTTTTTTTTTATTCTGTGGCAAAGGTTTGGTCCAATGAATGGAGCGTTCTACGTCTGTTTTTCACTCCACCTCCTTCTTTTCCTCTCCTCTCCCAACCTCGGCCTCCACCAGTAAAGCCATCAGATAACAGTGGGACTGACAGGTTGGCCACAAATAAAGAGGGGGCGGGAGGTAAGGAGGGAGAGTTTGACTTATTTTTCGAGAGGCACAAAATACCCCCCGCTGTTTTTCTCTCTCCGTGTCTCTTTCCTCTACACAAGTCTATTTACAACCCCCCAATTTCTTTTTCCCTGATTGAGCATCTCACATTGGAAAAAAAACCTCATCAAGCAGGATCTCCTGGGACTTTGACTGAGATGGACTCAATGCTCCGGCGCCGTGGTATCCGTCAACCTGTCTTCATGTATAATCTTTCTTCCGTCCTCTTTCTTCCTTAATCCCTCCTGCGCCACAGCCACAGTGTTTAGAACAAGGAAAGGGAGTGACAAGGAAAGAAAGTGACATGGCGATCTTTGCAGCGTCTTAGAGGAACATATTGATTCCATGTAATCATTGATTTGAATCATAGAGTCGGTAGCTTACTGAAAAACAGCTCCAACTGTGTCTTAAACAGCGAGAATACTTCATCAAGAACCTCTCCTGCAGCTATGCAAATCTAATAGGCTGCTGAAGAGAGCTAATCAACAACAAGCCGTTCCTTCTCTTTCTCCATGGACGGGTTCATTTTTCACTTTCACAACTCCTTTCTTGTGCAGCAAATATATTCTACGTTGTGCAAGTATTTTCAAGTAGAAGGTGTTGCTGACTGATCTATTGCAGCTTGAGAAGTATCAAGCCTCGGACAAGTCTATTTAAAGCAGCAACACCAAATCCCAACAGTTCTGTATCATTGATAATCTAAGCAATGATTGTGGTGACGCCCCTTATCAGTGGCTAATGCCGAGCTTTTTTTCACTGCAATGGCTCAGATTAAATCCACTCCCTTCTAGTGAACTGGTCCAGAACAGAAAAAAAAATCTCTGTCGCTCTGAATCCTCCAGAGACTGTTGAGTATCACTCTGCACAAAACAGACTTCTCCTCCTCTGCAAGGTCTCCTCTCTTGAAGTTGCTGCTGGTAATGATGAATGGCAGCGATATGTTATTGTAGCTTTCCTATGCCAAATCTCGTTAAGACCCCTCCTTTTTTTGCCAGTAGATCACTGACGCTGTATAATTAAAACATCAAACGTGACTGAGTCATATCCTGTGCAGAATATGAAACAAATGCACGGAGCTGTGTGCGGTGGGGGATGGAGGGGGGTGACCGGAGCGAGAGGTAAGAAGTAGACACACGCCTCAGGGTCTAATTTGAACCATATAGCTTCTCTGCAGCCATGTGGCAATGTAAGAAGACCCTAACACAAAGCATGAGAGGAAAGTTTATGTGCTCTGTGAGAGAGAGAGGGGCTAGAAATCCGTGCCAACGGCATGAGATATGTGTTAGAAAATTGCGAAGTTTACCGAGAGAAAGCTCTTATTCTCATCATGTGGGCACTTTGTACATCTCTTCCTCAGCTCTTACGGCTGAATCCTCCCACTCCTCCCAACATGAGCCATCTCACGTCGAGGAGTTTTTCTGCTATTAGCTGTGGAGGCATCACCCCAGAGTCACTCTTGTGGCGTAATAACCTTGTCCATACAGCCGGGCCTCCGCTGTCCTCTCCTCCCCCTCAGCAGGTAACAGAGAGCAGGGAAAGAGAGAGTAGATGGAGGGGGTGTGGAGGGTCAATCAACCAGATTCCTCGCATGTTTCCACCTCAGTACTGAAGGGTGTTTGAAATAGCTGGGATGCCTGCAGATTGCTCGTGGAGCTCGGTCGAAAGGGGAGCACAGAGAGAAGTCGAGAAACTTGATGTTTCCAGCCCAAAACGGGGAGTTTGGTCATGTCTGTTTTCCTTCCCACTTTACTGGCAGTCTTGGTGCTAATAAAAATAATAGGACCTACCTGCGCAAAACAAAATGTAACACTGAGTGGAACCGACCACGTTTTACCTCTTTTTAAAATGAAGAATGATTAGTGTTTTCCTGGCATTCCCAGTGTCTCCTCGGTTTTCTGTTTGGTCCATTTATTTCCTCTTCACCTGAGTTTTCTCCTATTTTTCATGGTTCAGTAAGAGAACAAACAAGCACTGCGCACACACACATACAAAAGCACCTTACACAGCTCATTTGGGTCAGAGAACGGGTCATTTCAGTCATTCTGGGTATGACTCATACTTTGCAAGCCAGGACTTCAGCCTGTGCTGACACTGTCGGTCTGGTTTGTTTTTGCTCAGAGTCCTTAACAGTTAACAGCTCAATATTCCTCTTCAGTAAATCTACATCCTGAGAATGAGTTGTAAATATTAGGTCATAGCAAAGCCAGAGGTTGATTAATTTACAATGACTCAGGGCTCAATGTTACAACAGTAACAGAAAAATATGCTGCAGTTGCTATTGAACGTCCTGAGTCATTCTATGAAAAGTAAAACAGCCGTCAGCTTGGATAATAACTTGTTGCAGACATAAATCAATGGACAATAAAACTGAGTTCTTACCAGTGGAACTTTTGCTGGCTAGAAAACAAATGACAATAGACAGTGATGAATATTAAAACTGGATTTAAAACTAAATTAAGTAAAGAAAATAAGCCAATGTAATGCCATTTAAAAACTTCAAAGTTAGGGACAGCTTCTTATTCAACACTCGGGGTAACTCTGTCTTTTAACATTTGGACTTGTACCAGTGTTGTGATTCTGATTTTGTGAGTAAAGTATAAAGTCATTACGTTTTCTGACTCAAGTCCAAGTCATGTGACCTCAGTCCACATCACATCCAGATGCCTCTTTCAAACCTCCTCACACCCACCTGGCTTTGCCTTCAGGAAGGGTTCAATCAGCATTCAATCGCAGGTCAAAGGACAGCTGCAGTCACAAGTATTTTTTAGGTTCCCGCTCGGATTGTCAGTGATGGAGACACCTGGGCAGACACGCTCCTTTTCACCCCGTACGAGATGCCTGCCTACAAACACTGTAACTACACTTGTTGCCTGCCCAGCACAGTGCACAGGTACAACTTTGTTTATATTTGTTTATACAACCTACATGCAGCAAGGCATACTTATGCTAACAATGCATGCTAACGATGCATGCTAACTAGCTGCTAGCCGCCGTGCATGCAAGCTGAGTGAGTGCAGCCCCAAAATAAGTTTTAAAAAACTAGCAAATTTCTGGACCCATGTGTCTCACGCGGATACTGCTCGTCCCACCGGTCCCACTGGTTCCCATTGTGTCCCATTTTGGGGAAAAAAAAAAAAGATAAAATACATACATGTGCACATATACATGCTAATTTCAGTGTTGAATGTCAATAGAGAAGCTACAGCAGTTTCAGATTTAGAGGTGCTGGCAGACAGATGCAGTCGGCTCAGCTACACTAAGCAGCTGCTAGTCTTATATTCAACAAACCAATATGAGGGGAAATCAATGTTATCATACTCCCCTTTAGTAAAATGTTGAAATGTTCCTTTATAATACAAACTCCTTTATTTAAAAAAGAAAAATGGTTTAAATCATTTGCTTTTTACTGGTTTCACATCATGAAAAATAAGACTTCCATGCTCAGGGTTAGATTACATTACTTGTTGAAATGTACATTACATGCAACCTGGCCTGCTTCTCTGATGTTGGAGGGAGTTAGACATTAGTGCTGACTGCAGTGATCCCACAGTTCCTCTGCCTGGAGCAACAGGATGCCAGGTTAAACATTACATGGTGTACAGCTCCAGACTGTTCCCCCAAACTAGCAGCAGCTCTGAGTGACAACTTGCAGCATGTGTGCTGTATTGTCAACGCTCTTAACTTTACAGTATCTGTAATCTACTGCTCTCGCCGGCAGCGCTGTGAGCTTCTATGAAGATAACCGATGCTATATTTGAGGATGTCCTAATGGACTTTACCTGTTTTTAGAAAGCAGGTGTTTCCTGCTGTGAGTCTTTATGCAGTTAGAAGTTGAGCTCAGCTTGTCATCTGCTATAAACGGAGACAGACAGTGATCTAGTGGGGACTAAAGAAGCAAACCAAGGGTATTTAGGGTCTCCTTGCACTGCCCAGCTCAGAGAAAGTCATGCATTACCAGCATACACATAGCTTTCATTGTGTTTATAGATCGAGGGGGCCCCCGGGAATAAATCACAAGGTCAGTGAATGGGCTGTCTGACCTTTAACCCCCCAGGCCGAGAAAAGACTCTGCTCTATGTCCTGATGTCATCAGCAAGTCATTACCGCCAAGGCGCTCAACACCTCTACCATGCAACCCTAACTCACCCTGCTCAGCTGCTATTGGACAAGCCCCCTGGTCACAGCACGTAAATCACTCGGCAGGGCCGCAGTTATAGACTTGACCTTGGCTCGGTGCTGTTTTTCATTCCCTGCTCCCACATCTCGCTCTGTTTACCGTTTCTCAGAGACTCTACTTATTGATGCTGTCTAGTTACAGGAGCACATGGTACACCAAGTTATGGGAGTGGTTAGCAATATTGCTTGTTTTATCCAATCGGATCTAGACTTAGTTGAGTTCCTATTTGTCTTGGAATATTGTTCACTGGTATGATTCACCCTTGTGCAAAAATTTGAGCAATTGGAAATAACGGGGGAGGTGTAGACTTTTGTCATTGGTCCTTTACAGACGATATTGTTAAAATAGGACTGAGGCATTGAGGCAAAGCATATGTTTTTTTAAGGGATAGTGAGGTGAGCTGGGGTTAACTATTTTGACCGTGAACGACAATCTGAGGCCTAATTTGAGCTGAGCGGCCTCCTGAGGAGTGACCTCCTCACCAGGGCCCTGCTCTTTGACCCCCCCTCAAGCTGCCTCTGCACTACATCCAGAGAGATAGACCGAGAGAGAGGGAGAGTGGAAGAGAAATATGTCCTCCTAAACATATCAACATCCTGCATTGTGATAAAACCACTATGTGCACACGTGAGGGCACGACTACAGGTTTGAAAAGCACACATCCTTTCTTCCCCTGTGTGCATACGGTTTACATTTTTCCTGTGCTTTCCTTACAGAGGATCGACTCTGAGCATGCTGGCTTGACTCAAAGCTTCAAGTCGCAGCATGCCCTCCTATATAGTTCAGCATGACAGATTTACATGGTTGTCTACCTCATCGTTGTGCACCGATCACACTGTTGAGCAATAGTATCTCCTTAAAAACCCGTCTCTCTGCATGTGTCCATTTCTATTTCTCCCGCCCTGTTGCCAAGAGCAAAGGCAGAAACCCTGAGCTGTGCAAAGCAGGGCGGATTAAACATTCCTACCAGGCCTGTAAAACAACCAGGTACTGATGAAGGCACCTGGATAAACCTGGATAATATAATATACTGTACCAATGAATTAATCAAGTTAAAAGCGGCCCTTCCTTGTGAAACACTTAGCAGTCTGGGTGCCCTGTTGGTGCATATTCCATCAATCATGACCCAATCAGTCTGGAGAAATGGGACGGGGCCAACATGCAGAACGGTTCCAACAGAGCAGGATTAGTGAAGTATGCTGGAGTTGTAAATGTGGTGTTGCAAGGTGGAGTGTGGTGAAAGACGACGGCAGAGAAATACATCTAGGAGTAAACACTGGAGTTTAGTTTAGTCTAGTTCACTGCTTCACTCCCTTTGGGCGTTTTAGCGAGATTATTCTGCTACGCTGCAGTTTCAATGGGGAAATGTTCCGCCATGTTTCTGACTGCTTATTTCTTATTTCTAAGGAAAGAAAACTGGATTTTCTTTGCAGGAAAACTGCAGATTTAGAATTTTATGGAACTATTTAATTCATCAAGAAGATCCATCAATGGGCAGTTTAACCATTCAGCTTCTGTGAGAGTTGTAAGAGAATTCGAACGCTAAAAAAAGCAGTTTATTGTAAAGAAAAAGATGCACCTGCCGTTTGCGAAAATAAACTATCAGTGTAAACGACCTGGAGTGTGACGGATGCATTCTTGTACCGAGATGATACGTCTTGTCAGCCTGGAAACCCACAAGCAATTTATCGTTGTGGGGAATTAGCGTGTTTGTTGTAATTAACTGTACAACCAGCTCAGAGCGGCACTGTGGGAAAACCTCAGCTTGTAATTACTGCAACAGTGAAAGTCAAGGAGACACACCTTGTAAACCGATCCCTGAGAATCCTGATGTTCACACCGAGCGCCCCTCCCCTGCCTTTTCCCCGGCTGCACAGCTA